>JASDQU010309304.1:77026-87857 GCA_032191745.1 Picea mariana
TATTGTTGTTCCAAGAGTATGATTTCAAATTTATTGTGAAGCTAGGGAAATTAATGTCACAAACCCACTCTGGCATAATAAACTTTTCATCGATTACTTGAGGATCAGAATCCCTGAGATACTTACGGGGGCCTAGTGTCAGCTAGTTCCTCATATGTCCACCTCCATGTGATCGTGGGTCACGACTATGGGCCGAACCAGTACGACATCTTTTCGCACTTCGTGACTTAGTGCTACCAGAACGTTGAGCCTTTCGAATCTGCCAACCCCGAAGCTCGAAACAGTGAAACACCGAATCCCGACAGGGTTAGCAAGTGGAAAGTTTCCCACTTGGTGTCTTTTCCATGTGACCCTGCTCCATGTCCACACGCTTAAGCTAGCCAAGCGCTTATCGACTTTTCACAGTTTGTGGAATTGTGATGCATGACTTCTACCTTTCCCCATTCAAATCCCTGAAAAAGTCCGGGGTCTCCAAAGTTTCCCTCCAAAGGGAGATCGACGGATCTTAAGAGGGTGGATCCAACGGTCCATGGGATTTCGGGACTTTTCCAAAAACTCTGACCGCTCACCATGCATCTCCTCTGATGGACAATCCATATTCTTTCGGGACTTCTCCTCTCCACTACAACGCATATCGGGTTTTCGCGATTTGCCTGGGCAAGGTTTTCTGGCTCTCTAGTTTCCCGTATACCGAAACATCGACCGACAACCATGTGTCCCTCCGATGGACGGCGAAAACCTTTAGCCAAGATCAATGGTCGTGATCTTTTCGTGATGATCAACGGTCACGATCAAATCCCGACTTTCCTTAACCTCATTCACACCTCACACCATTTCGGGGTTTCAGTGATCGAGATTTCGCGACTTCTGATGTCAAGAAGAGGTCCTCTCAACCTCCGAACCTCCGAATGTGCGATACGTGTGATGAGCCTTTGATCTAACAATCCTCCCATGACCTGGATCCAACGGTGATCCTTACTCCTCGCGATTTCGCCACTCGCGACTTGGAGCACCCAACTCCTGGGCTCTCACCTTGCAAACCTCCGAGTTCGCGAGATCCCTCGATCTCTGCCACCTGTCCTCCGCAGAAGAACGGTTCTGATCCTTTCACAAATTTGAAACTTTTGATGTCGAGTGTCCAGACCTTCGTCCTCAGGACCCCCGAACTCCCGAATGTCGAGATCCCGATACCAACTCCTTCGGGACTTTTTTCTTCCACTGCTCACGAAGGTTTAACCCCCATGCATCTCCTGTCAGATCTAACAGCTGACGAGTGTTTGGAATAAGGTCTGACGGCTCAGACCTGTCTCGTGCTGTGCACTCTCCCGCCACTCCCTGGATGTGGAAAATCAACGGTCCAGATACTCCCACGGACCTTGGGGATCTATGGTCCCGATTTCTTCGCTACTCGCGAAGACAAAGAAACAAAAAAGGGGTTAAAGAATTTAACGCCCTCATTTATTCCTCTAATCTAACGGTTGTGAATGACCGCAGATCTTCCTATGGTATCTCATTCGTCAATCGATTCTTATCCACACGCTCCCGTTTCAGGATTTTGCGGGTCAGGGTTTCAGGATTCGTGAGTGAAAGAAAACATGCACCTAGATACTCTGGGTGCCGAAACGTCGAAATGTTGAGGTCTATGAGGAATGTTCTCCCTCGTACAAGGTTTTGAGACTTAACCTCTAACATCCTTCTTCGGGTCCTCAGGTAATTTACACCAGGTTTTGAAGACCAGACTGGAAGGTCTTCTCTAAGGTAAGGGAGTGGTCTCAAAAGGATGCCTTCGAGAGGAAATCTATCTAAGGCATTTGGTAGGAAAAACATAGGAAAAATCTCTCGAGAGTAGACTTGAAGTTTGACTTAGATCGGTAAGCATATAAATAGCAATTCGTAAAACATAAGCCATACGTGGTCTTTCCATTATAAGCATGCAACCAACATTTCTGGTTAAAACACCACACAAATAGTCTTATGCTCAAACCATTCATAAATTTCACAGACTATGAACATATATATCAGCATATAGAATTCAAGATACAGGATATAAAACACTTATCAAAAATAACACCAGGTGTGATTACAACTGCTGAGAGGGGTGCTTGTTTCCACCCAACTGTAGGCTCAATGACTCCCAACGGATTTACCACTAGCCACCCCCGAGCTGAGACCACAATGTTGCGAGACTGCGTCTCTATTTGTCAGTGACCGAGAATGAAGGTTACTCTCCTTCTTCTCCGCTATCACTCACTCTGTGTTTTTCCAGAGTTCTCCTTCTTCCTTCCCTCGCGTCTGCCCCCTCATCCCACACTCTTCCTGCCTTTTTTCCTTTCGGCGAGGTTGCGTGTGGCACTATCTTCCTCGCGGTGGTCAGGTCTGAGGGCTCTATGGATGGGCGGTTCACTCCCATCCCTCATTATTCATGAGGATCCCTTTACCTACCAACCTGGCGAGTCATTTAATTCGGGGCCAGCGAGCCACTCTTGGTTCTCTGGGCCAATGAAGTCCAAATACGGTATTGGTTTCGGCATAAGTTAACGCCACCTTTCCAGGTGCCTTCCACCACCTTTCTTCAGCCATTGTGGTCTCTTTTTCAGCACCTTCCCCTCTCAGTAGTCCTGCAATACATATATATATTTATATTATTATTTACATCCATCGACCTTTTCCACAAGGTCCATTCACATCACACATTCACATTTTTGAGTTTGCCACAGTTATTGGCTAGTATAGTTATTTTTACAGACTGGGGGAAACAGGGTTTTACAATTCCCTCCCCCTTAAAGGAACATCATCCTTGATGTTCTTATCTATCAACATGAAATGCATGCACAGGTGTAAACAAAATCGGATATGCCCATTTCATGGCATCCTCCATTTCCCATGTAGCATCATCTGGGCCAAAATGTTTCCACTGCACCTTGACCTGTGAAATGGTTCAGTTCCAGAGTGGGGTTTCCTTTCTGTCCAGTATGCATTGAGGTTTTGGTAGAAATTCTCCCTCCGGTTCCACATGGATCACAGACCAATCAATTATATGGTTAGCATCATGTACATATTTCTTCAATACCGAGACATGGAAAACATTATGTTCTTTGACTGTGGGAGGAAGTGCTATTCTATAGGCTACAGGTCCCACTCTATATAGAACCTCAAAGGGTCCACAGTACTGAGGTTCTAACTTGGCACAAGCTCCCATTTTCAGGGAACTTTTCCTGGGCCTAACTCTGAGATATACATGATCTCCCGCTTTGAACTCTCTTGGAGTTCTCTTTTGGTCGACATAACTTTTCTGTCGGTTCTGAGCGACCTTCAGGTTTTGTTTTATCTGAGTCACTTGTTGTTACATTTCTTTCAACATGTCAAGTCCAAAAGAGATCCCATTTACATGATTACTCTAGCTGACTGGAGTGTTACACGATCTACCATAGAGGAATTCGAAGGGACTCATCTTTAAGGATGCTTGGTAGCCGTTGTTGTAGGCAAATTCTACCAGTGGTAGGTAGTCTTCCCACTTCTTGGGTTGATGCATTACATGCATTCTTAGCATGTCTTCAAGTATTTGGTTCACTCTTTCTGTTTTTCCATCGGTTTGAGGGTGATAGGCGGTGCTAAACAACAATTTGGTTTCTAAGCTAGCCATCAGTGATTTCCAAAAGTTAAAAGTAAATTGCGTGTCTTTGTCGGACACGATCTCTTTCGGAATACCATGCAGTATGAATATCTCCTTCATGAATACCATGCAGTATGAATATCTCCTTCATGAATACCTAGGCGATATCGATTGCTTTGCAAGTGGATTTGACAGGGATGAAATGGGCAGGCTTGCTCAATTTGTCCACCACTACCATAATGGCATCGTTCTGTTTGATCGATGTTGGAAATCCAGTGATGAAATCCATGGAGATGGTTTCCCATTTCCATTCTAGGATTGGTAGAGGTTGTAATAATCTTGCTAGGTGTCAATGTTCTTCTTTAATGTGTTGGCACTCTATGCATTTGGCCAAGTACTCGTCTATGTCTTTATTCATTCCATGCCAATAGAATTGTCTCCTAGTGGTCGTGATCATCTTCTGGTATCCTGGATGAACAGAATAGGGTCTTTTATGTAGTTCATCCAGTATGAACCTCTTCAAGTCGTCACAATCTGGAATATAAAATCTTATTCTGTAAGTGAGAAGACCTCCTTCGGTCATCTGGTAGCCTTTATATTTTTCTCTGGCAGGTCCTTGTTGTAGGTACATGGTCACGGTCTGGATGAAGGGATCTGTTTCTTGTGCATTTCTGATTCTTTCCTTGACATTTGTCTCGCAGGTGCTCATCGCTGCCAGGTGAATTGTTTTCATACTTCTACTAAGGGCATCATCCACCCTATTTTCCTTTCCTTTAATGTGTATGATTTCAAAATTAAACTCGCTAAGGAGGGCCATACACCTAGCTTATATAGCATTGAGCTTTGGTTGATCAAACAGGTAACGCAATCCACAGTGATCTGTCATAAGAAAAAACTTTCTTCCTAGGAGGTAATGCCTCCACATTTTCAAGGCATGCACTATGGCAGCCAGTTCTAGATCATGGGTCACATAATTGACTTCATGCCCGTTCAATTTTTGGGATTCATAGTAGATCACACTTCCTTCCTGTATAAGGAATCCTCCGAGCCCTTCCTTACAGGCATCTGTGAACACGAGGAAGTCAACTTTTGGATTGGCGATCTTCAGCATGGGTGCATGGGTTAGTAGATGCTTTAGAGTTTGAAATCTTTCTTCACACTTCTTTGTCCACAGGAATTTTGTCCCCTTCTTATGGAGGGTAGTGATTGGACAACCAATCTTGGAGAATCCTTTTATAAATATTCTATAGTATCCTTCTAAGCCCATAAAGGATCTGACGTACGAAACATCCTTTGGGGTAGGCCATTCCATAATAGACCTAATCTTGTCAGGGTCTACTGCTATCCCTTCTTTAGATAGGACGTGGCCTAAGTAATGTATTTTCTTCTGGAAGAAGTCACATTTGTTGAATTTGGCATAGAGCTGATGTTCTCTTAGCACTTGCAGCAAAAGCCTAAGATGCTCTTCATGCTCTTCTCTATTCTTGGAGTAAATTAATATATCGTCAATAAAAACCATCACAAATTTGTCTAGGAATTTACTGAGTACATTGTTCATCAAGTACATAAAAGTGGCAGGGGCATTGGTCAACCCAAATGGCACCACCACAAACTCATAGTGACCATACCTCGTTCGGAAGGCAGTTTTATGGATGTATTCACCCTTGATTCAGACTTGATGGTATCCCGACCTCAAATCAATATTTGAGAAAATAGACGCACCCCCCAATTGGTTGAACAGGTCATTGATCCTGGGAAAGGGGTACTTGTTATTTATGGTTACCTTATTGAGTTGTCTATAATCTATACACAGTCTAAGGGTACCATCCTTCTTTTTCACAAATAGGACTGGTGCTCCCCATGGAGACACGCTGGGTCGAATATAACATGTATCCATCATTTCTTTTAATTGTAATTTGAGTTCAACTAAATAGGGTGTGCTCATCCGGTAGGGTGTCCTAGACACCGACACCACTCCCAGTGCAAGTTCTATCAAGAATTCTATGTCCCTTCTCGGAGGTAGACCCGGTACCTCTTCTGAAAACACATCTGTATATTCTCTCAGGATAGGGTGATCATCCAGGCTTGGTTTGTCACCTTCGATTGTTTTCAACACCTGTATTGCATATAGGGGACATCCCTTTTGGCAATACTTTCTCATTTGCAAAGCTGATATTTGTCTCACCGAGACAGGTTTTCGGATCCCTTGAAGGGTTATATTTTTCCCTTCTTTACTTACACATTCTAAGGTTTTGTGGTAACTGTCCAATCTGGATTTATGGGTGGCTAGCCAGTCCATACCAATCAACAGATCATACGATCCCAGGGGTAATAAGTTAAGGGTTGTTTGGGTGGGGAATGTACCCAACATCAATTGGCAGGCTAGTATAACCTCTGCTACCCTTCTTTTGGTGCCAGTGGATAACTGTACCAACCATGGCTTGGTATGTTTTTGTGGCTATAGTTTACACTTATCAACAACTTTAGGGGCTATATAACTCAAATTTGAACCAGGGTCAATTAAAACAAACACTATATGGATGTAAATCATACCTTCTATTTCCACTATTGAAGCTTGGTGGTCGGCTTGGTTATTATCCAAGGTTGCATAAAATTGTGGCTCACTCCTGGCCACATCATTGACAGTAGTAGCTTCTTGGATGTTATAAATCCTCCGACTATTCTGTTGTTGGTGTGGAAAGTCTCTCAATAGATGTTCTTCCCCGCAACCCCAACATTTCAATGGTTCTCTCTTTGGATTATCAGTCTTCACTGATATGGGTCCAGAAGTTTTATTTCCTCTCAAGGAGGGAAAATTCTGCTGGTGTATACTCCGGGCTGGGAAGCTCATTCTTGGGTTCTTCTTATAGTTCTTAAATCCTGGGGATTTAATTCCCCTTTTCTGAAATCTTGAACTATTCTTTTGTTTCCATCGTTCGCGAGGTTCTGCTCGATGCCCAAACTGTTCATGACAATAGGTTGCCTTTTGAATAGTTCCTTCTAGAGTCTTTGGCTCATCAAATTCAATTCTATTCCGATAGTCCTTAGGTAGTCCACTGATGAAGCGTTGCACATTTTCCTTTTCCGCCTTGATATAGGGTACATACCTCAACAAATCGAGGAATTTGTTGACATATTCTTCTATAGTGAATTGTCCCAGTTTGAGTTCATAAAACTCTTTAGTCTTTTCGTCGNTGTTGACATATTCTTCTATAGTGAGTTGTCCCGGTTTGAGTTCATAAAACTCTTTAGTCTTTTCGTCGAAATATTTTTCCAACAGATACTTCTTCCAGAAGTATTTCTCAAACCGTTCCCAAGACAGGTCCTCTTCGCAAACCCCTTTCACATTCTTAAGGTCTTCCCACCAAATGGAAGCCTTTCTGTTCAAGTTGAAGGTGGCCACTCGGGTTTCATATTTTCTGAGAAGTCATGGACTCTTAAATACTTCTTTAGTCCAAGTAGTCAGGCCTCTACTTCCTCTCCCTTCTTTATTTCGCTGTCGAAGGAGGGTGGTTTGGATTTTCTGAATTCTTCAAATTTTTTACCTTTGGAAGACTTTTGCTTCTTTTGTTTCCTTCAGGAACAAGAACTGGTTCTACTGCTAGAAGAGCCCTCTGAATCGCCAGCTTCCTTCTCAAAGGAATCATCTGACGCTTGTCCTTTACTTCTGGGGTGGACCTTTTCCAAGGTGCTCCTCTCAATGTGGCCACTGATATGACCATGTTTTTGTGTCTCAATTTCATGCTACATTTGTCTTTGTAGGTCGGATACGCTCTGCAGTAAAACTACATTAATTTTTGTTTGTTTCTCTTGTTCTTTCATCATCCTTTCATTGTCAACCTTGCAGCTTTGTAATTCGACCATGAGGCTCCTCACAGTCTCAGCTAGATCTGGAGGGGTCCCTATTGCCCTCCTTTCATCAGAATCTTCATCTCTATTGTGGGAGCCCTCTCCCATTTCATGGTGATTCACCATGCTATGCATTGATAATTTCCCGCGATTGATCTTCCGCTTGTGTGCAAAAGGAAAAATGTTGGTTGTTAGTCAATATTTATATTTATTTATAACCAGTACATAATTCATATTTTCACATCTACACACACACAATAAGGGTTTTTCATTCTTAACTTCGTCTTTTGATTAGGAAGGTTAATATAGGGGGTTACTCCTTTTAGGAGTGTTCCAAATGGAGCTTCTGCGCAACTCGTTCATGAGCCCAAGCAGACCAAGTGTTGTAACCATGCTCTGATACCAATTTGTAACACACCCACTACAACATAATAAATATTTTGCCTTTTATCGAGGGACAAAATCCCTGAAGTCCTACGGGGGCTTAGCGCAGGCTAGCTCTTCCCTTTTCCATCTCCATGTGATCATCGATTATGACCACCGGCCAAACAACTAGGCGCCTTTTCACATTTCGCGACTCAGCGATATAAGCGAGTCGAGTCTTTCAACTCTGCAAACCCCAAAATGTCGAAATGTCGAAAAAGGCTTCGATCAGCAATTATCCCCCTGGGATATGCCTTGGCCCATATGACCACTTCTCATAAGACTGCAATCTTATTCCCTTCAGGACTTCTCAATATAAGAGCCCGACTTCTTTTCAACGGGACTCCTGAATTCCCAATTTCTGAAATCCTGATGGACTCTTCCTTTCAGGGTTTTCCCTGAAATCCTGGATTGCTGTCACGTGTCCTCCCTCAGATAGATGATCCTCCTTGTTTCATGATTTTGTGACTTGCGACCCCCAGTTACACAAATCCTCTGTTAATTCGAATCCCTGGTATCTAAAATACCAATGGACTCTCTATCTCCGCCACATGTCCTCCACGGATGGACGGTCCTTGTCGTTTCGTGATTTCACGACTTGTGACCCCCAGTGACACAAATCCTCTGTCAATTCGAATCCCTGGTATCTGAAATATCGATGGAATCTCGATCTCTGCCACATGTCATCCCTTAATTAGACGGTCCAGATCTATTTTTGGACTTCCATCATGGAGTGTCTCGATCTCTTGTCCTTGAGACCTCCAAAATCTCGAATTTTGAGTCCCTGAAATGGGTGATCTCACGACACATGTCCTCCCTTAATCAAACAGTCCATATCTATTTTAGGAATTCCACCATGGAGTGTCCCGATCTCTTGTCCTTGAGACCTCTGAAATCTCGAAGTCTGAGTCCCTGAAATGGGTGATCTCGCGACACGTGTCCTCCCTTAATCAGACAGTCCAATTCTATTTCAGGACTTCCACCATGGAGTGTCCCGACCTCTTTTCCTCGAGACCTTCGAAATCCCGAAGTCTGAAATCCCGATACCAACTCCTCTTTTGGGACTTTCTCCTCTGTTCATGAAGGCTTAACCCTCATGCATCTCCTGACAGATCCAACAGCTGTCAGGTTTATCTGACTAAAATCTGATGGTTCAGATCTATCCCACGTTGTGCACTCTCCTGCTGCTCCCTAGACATGGAAAACCAATGGTCCAGATCTCTTCCTTTCTGCCACAGAGCGCATCGGGGTTTCGGGACTTGTGAGTATGAGAGGGATCGCACTTGGATACCCCGAGTGTCGAAATGCCGAAACGCTCACCAGCCGCCACGTATACTCTACGACTGGACGGTTCAGGCACTCCTATGGGTCTTGGGATTGACGGTCCCGATTTCTACGTTACTTGTGAAGGTTAAAGAGGGGGGGTCAAGGCATTAATGCCTGCGTCCCTTCAGCCAATCTAACGGTCGTAACAGACCTTAGATCCTCCGAAAGTATATCACTCGTGAATTTAGCTAAGAGGAAGGGTATCTTGGTATCGAACCATTGAAGTGTCCTAATTCATCCACGAACTATCATTTCGGGATTTCACGGGTCGGGGTTTCGGGACTCGTGAGTACGAGAGGACTTGCACCTAGATACCCCGGGTGCCGAAACTCTGAAATAGTGAAGTCTAAGCATACCATTCTCTCATGCACAGGGTTTTAAAACTATGACATTAAATCCTCCTTCCGATCCTTGGTAAATTTTAAAAAAGGGATGTCCCTATGGGGAAATCTATCCAAGGCATCATGTAAGACAATGAAGGGACAAATCTCCTGAAAGTGGACTTATTCATTCAACATATATGTATATATATATAAGAAAACAAGCATACAACCACCAGTTGCTGATCAAAAACACCATACCGACAGTCTTATACTGAAAACATGCATAATTTCACAAACCATGAGCATACATGTTAGAATATTCAAATTCAAGATATAAGGTATAACACTTATTAGAAAGAAAACCCAGAGGTGATGCAACTGCTGAGAGGGGTGCTCGTTTCCACCCAACCATAGGCTCAACAACTCCCAATGGATTTACCGCTAGCCACCCCCAAGCTGAGACCATGATGTTGCAAGACTGAGTCTCTGTTGGCCAGTGACCGAGAACGAAGGTTACTCTCTTTCTTCTCCGCTATCACTCACTCTGTATTTTCCCAGAGTTCTTTTCCTTCTCCCCTTCCCCTCGCATCTGCCCCCATGCCTTCTTCCTCTTGCGAGGTTCTGTGTGGCATGATTTTCCTCACGGTGGTCAGGCTCGAGGACTCTACAGCTGGGTGGTTCACCCCCATCCCTCATTACTCATGAGGAGCCCCCCCCCTACCTACCAGCCTGCAAGTAATTTATTTCGGGCCAGCGAGCCTCTCTTGGTTCTCCGGGCCAGTGAAGACCAAATACAGTATTGGTTTCAGTGGAAGTTAACACCACCATTCCACGTGCCTTCCACCACCTTTCTCTAGCCATTGTGGTCTCTTTTTCAGCACATCCCCCATCTCAACAGTTTTGCAACATATTTATATATATATATATATATATATATATATATATTCAAAATATTATTTACATTCATCGACCTTTTCACAAGGTCCATTCACATCTCACATTCACATTTCTGAGTTTTCCACAGTTCTTGGCCAATATAGTTATTTTTACAGACTGGGGGAAACAGGGTGTTACAGACTACACCACAAAGAAGATCACTCACTCACAGGTATGAAAATTTATTTTAAGGTAATTGTTTTTATTGTAATAATTTTGGACATAAGGTTGCAGATTGCAGGGATTATAAAATAAATGTTCAAGCAAGAAATTCCTATGTGGCCCCACATACCATTGAATGTTACAAATGTCATAACTATGGACATATAGCTAGTGATTGTAGAAGCAGGATTGATATTTC
>JASDQU010309304.1:97225-119786 GCA_032191745.1 Picea mariana
ATTTTCCTGGAATATACGCCCCGCGATCTGACCACATCTTGACCGTCCCTATAGAAATGGTCCATTACATAGATACTACGAGTATTCACACCTGGATTACAGCGGCTAGTCAAGCCCCCATAGGCACACTGCTCTCTCCCATTGTCACCCCGACACTTCCACCCAGATACCATGCATTGAATGCTTCTATTCCTACTCCTATGCAAACCCCATCTGGAAATTCTGGTGGTCCCTCTTCTTTTGGGCACTCTCCTCCTGGCTTCATTCCGACACTTCCTCAACCCCCTTTTGGAGGACCTTTCTCGTCCTCCACCGGTAGCACTAATCTTAGTGGCACTATTCCGCTGTTCACACCAAATTACCATATTCCTGTTGGTGAACAATTTCACCAAGGAGGTTTGACTCAACCCCCCCTTGTAGGGAAAATTCCTATTGGAACGCAAATCCCAATTGGAACACAACTCCCAATTGGAACACTACCCCAACTGGAACACAACCCCTGATTGGAGGACAACCCCCACCGACCCCACCCTACGGACAAAACATACCTCCATCCTTGGCCCAGTATTGGAATCATCTGATACAACATAATCCTCAATCGACTGGGGGGCAACAGCTTCCAGCTGCATCCGTTATACCCCCTAGTATAGGCCAACCATATCCAGGTACGTCCAATCCTATTTGGGGCTCAAATGCTCAAACTCACGTCCCTATTCAAGGATATAATCCCATGAGCTACTTTCCTCCACAACAACCACCGAATTTGCCTGGGTCTTCACATTATATGCAGACTTCTTATGGTCCCACTGGTTTGCCGACAGGGCTCCCTCCCCAAAGCAACTAGTACCCGCATGTGAATAGACAGTTACCCTTCTTGGCCACTTTGGATCTCTCGAATCTGTCAAGGATTTTAAATGATCCAATTCGTCACTCTCCCCAATGGCCTGCTATACCAGCCAAGCTACCATCAGACATCCCTAAATTCGATGGCAAAGCGGGAGAGGACCCAAACAATCACGTCATGACTTTTCACCTCTGGTGCTCATCCAACTCCTTGATGGATGACTCTATTCATTTACGTCTTTTTCAAAGGACCCTCACGAGTTCTGCTGCGAAGTGGTATTTAAAATTACCATGAGGTTTCTTCGCCGACTTCAACACCCTAGCTATGGCCTTCCTCACCCACTACCAGTTACCAATCTGTTATGAAATGGGGACCGATACTTTGAGTTCTTTTAAACAAACCAAAGCCACTCATATATCCGATCACATTCATGAGTGGCGATAGAGACGACGTCTCATCAAACTCAAACTTCCCGATCAGTTGCTGGCAGAGTGGTTCACAAAATCATTTGTGAATGACATCGCTCATGACATCACCATGGGTGGAGTTGTCACAGAAGAATAGGCCATAAGTCGTTCTCAATACCTTGACCTCGTTTACTCGCAAACGGGTACTCTTTACGACTTACTCCCTTACGCACCTCATCCTTCGACTTATGCCACCTCGACTACCCCCACTGCTTCTCATGAAGTTGACGGTGTGATTGGCACTTTCCATGCCCAACCACATTCTGCCTCAAGCAATAGTCCCAAACCTAATTCTTCTAATGTTCATAATGCTCCGTCTCCTACCCCTCCCGCCGGCAAGACTTCTAACGTAAATGTTGTTCAATATACCACAGCCGGTAAAAACAAATCCAGAAAGGGAAAGGGTAAGAATAAGGAGGACAAAAATACTTTACAAGCAGGGAAAACCAAAAATCCACCTGTTGATGATAGGGATAAGCACAAACCTCAATACCCTTGTCTTATCTGTGGTGATGATCACTACACAAAGGATTGCCCACGACATGCCGAGGTCACTAAGTTCCTTCAAGGAGCCATGAAACCACCTGCTCCGGCCATTTTTTCCCAACCCTTCCCCTCTCAACAATAGGCCCAATTGGTCATTCATGACCAACCTTCCCCTTCCACTACATCCTATGTTTTAATGTGTACTGGCGATTCGAAAAAGAATGACATTGCACTTACCACTCGAGCCAAAGATTATTCTCCCTCTAAAGAGAAGGTT
The DNA here is from genome assembly GCA_032191745.1 of Picea mariana. NCBI lineage: Eukaryota > Viridiplantae > Streptophyta > Pinopsida > Pinales > Pinaceae > Picea > Picea mariana. The sequence continues at coordinate 99,300 of JASDQU010309304.1, forward strand.
GATGATCTACCTCCTTCACTGGTACAACCCTCTCCCGCGACTCCACCTACCAACGGTCCTCTTCATCTCGAACGACCGAGCCTTGACACAGTTCTTCGACCCCCTCCAAAGGGCGTCATCCAGAAATCGGCTTTCAATCCCCATGCTCGTGTTGCCCAGAACTACAACATTGTTGAAGATCTGGCCCAAGCACCTTCAGTGATGTCAGCCCTCAAAGTCCTTCAAAGTTGTCCCACACAACGGAAGGCACTGTTGAAATCTATTGGTGGAATCGACCCAACAGACACGAATTTAATAATTTTTTACTTGGAAGATCACATTCCAAGGTTACCCCCTCAACTCGCATTCCAAATCCAAGTGATTGTCTCCGACAAAAACATTTGTCGAACCGTTATCGACGAGGATGCCTTGACGTGTGTCATGTCTGTCACCTGCTGGAAATCCATCGGCTCTCCCTCTTTGACTGAATCCCATAACACTCTCAAAGCCTTCAATGGCTCCAGTTTTAAGCCCTACGGTGTTCTTCCTTCATTGCCAATCACGCTAGAAGGAAAAATGGTCCAAGTGAAAGTGGAAGTCTTTGACACTCCTCTCGACTACAATCTTCTGCTTGGCCGTAGCTGGATCGATTCCATGCGCGCAGTTTTGTCGACTCTTTTTTGTGTTGTACATTTACCACATCAAGGAAAGGTCATCACCGTCGACCAATTATCCTTATTTAACTCGGATATGCATACTGGCAACATACCGTTCATCGCTAAAACCCCATCGGGTTACGAGAATGTCGGTGTAGGTCTTCTCAAAGACTCCTCGTTAATGGGTACTTTCCCCATTCCACCACCCGATGTTCCACACTTGTCTATCGCTTCAATTAACATGATCTCCACCTCGATTCAGGAAACCCCTGCGTCTCAAGACCCATGGCTGGTACTTGACTCTGGCGATCATCTTTGCTACGGTGACAAAATGCCTTTAAGTCCGGTCGAATCTGCCTATCAGGCCATTCAATCGGAAACCCCTTCTACCCCCCCTCTTGGTGAGTTATCTCCATATCCTTTTCGTGTCATTTTTCCCACAGACGAGATGATCATTTCTATCATGGAAGACACCCCTTGGGACGATGGACATCATCGTTCCATCCTCTTCCTGGAGCAACATACCATCGAGAACTACCAATGGATCTCGACCCCGTCGACCGTTGTCGTCATTTCAACTGTTCCCGAGTCCACACACGATTTGTTTTCCGAAGGGAACTTAAGAAATATCTCACCCACTATTCCCCTCGACATATCCATCAAACCTAGAATTGTCGAAAATGTGCATATCGGAGCTTCGTGTTCCCCGGATGAAATCATCACCTACACGTCACTTTTCAAAGAGTTTCGCGACGTCTTCGCCTAGAGCTACGAAGAAATTTCGGGTATCGACCCCGACATTGTAATACATGAGATCAAGACATACTCCGACGCTAAACCCGTCCAGCAACGCCTTCGTCCACTTTACCCACGTAAAGTGGCCACTATCAAGCTTGAAGTTGAGAAACTTCTAAAAGTCGGCTTTATCTACCCAGTGGCCCTCACTGACTGGGTTTCCAATATTGTCCTGATTGACAAGAAACAAGGCACGATTCATGTATGCATTGATTATAGGGATACTAACAAAGTTTATCCTAAGGACAACTTTCCTACCCCCTTCGTCGATCAGATTGTCGACGATTGCGTCGGAAGCGAAATCTTCTCTCTGATGGATGGTTTCTATGGATATAATCAAATCAATATCATTCCCGAGGATCAACATAAGACTGCTTTTATTTGTCCTTGGGGCACTTTCACCTATCAGAAACTCCCTTTCGGTCTCAAGAACGCTGGCGCAACTTTTCAACGCGCTATGTCTTATGCATTCCATGATATCAAGCACATCGTGCAACCATATCTTGACGACTTACCCTCTCATTCCATGCATCGTGTCGATCACCCCACACACCTCCGAGCCATTTTCCTCCGATGTCGGTTTTACCACATACGCCTGAATCCTCACAAGTGCGTCTTCTGCGTAGAATCGGGCCGACTTCTAGGCTTTATTGTTTCGTGTCAAGGGATTAGGGTAGATCCTTTAAAGGTCGAGGCGATCATTAATCTCCCTCCTCCTTCTACACTTCGCCAGTTACAAATTTTGCAAGGGAAAGAAAAATTTCTTCGTCGTTTCATCCCGAACTACACCGAGATAACTCGTGGATTTACGCGACTCCTCAAAAAGGGGTCTGAGTTCATATGGGATACCATCGCAAACAAAGCCTTCAAAGCTTTGAAACTGTCCCTGACACGTGCTCCGCTTCTCTTCCCCCCCGATTACAGTCACGATTATTTCCTCTACCTCACAGCCTCAGATTACACCATTGGTATGGTTCTTGTCCAAGAGGATGATTCTCACGATGAACATGTTATCTATTACTTGAGTCGAAGCCTAACACCTACCGAAACCAAGTATTTACATGTCGAAAAACTGGCCTTGGCAGCCATCCAAGCAGTTCAACACTTCTGGCACTATATCCTCTCTCGCAAGACTACAGTGATTTCTAACTGCAACCCTATGCAATACATTCTCACACATCAATTGCTAGGGGGAAAATACTCCAAATGGATCATGATACTCTAGGAGTTTGACTTGGAATTCGAACGAGCCAAGTCCAAGAAGTCCTTAGTGTTTGTCGAGTTGATATGGGACTTTCCCTACTCTGAAACGGAAAATGTATCAGTTGATTCATTACCTGATGAATCCCTTTTCCTCATTAGTTCCAACGATCTTTGGTATGGCGATATCATCATATATATCAAAACCCAGACTTTCCAGCCCAATTTGTACAGTATTGACCGACGTCGAATACGCTACCAAGCCCATCAATATATGATCCTCGGGGATACTCTTTATCGTCGTGGGTTTGACTCGGTTTTTCGACGCTGCCTCACGTTCGATGAAGCCGAGAAAGCCTTAAATGACTACCATTCAAGAGTCTGTGGTGGTCATATGTCTGGGTATGCTATTGCCCAGAAGATCTTACGAGCAGGGTATTTTTTGCCTTCTTTATTTAACGACTGCATAATTGTCGTCCAAAAATGCCACGCTTGCCAGACCTATAATCATAAGATACGATCACATCCCACTCCTCTTCACCCTGTGGTCTCCGTTGGTCCCTTTGCAAAATGGGGCATTGATTTCATGACATGTCACCCCCACTCGGCCGGGGGGCATGGATACATTATTGTAGCCATAGATTATTTCACGAAATGGGCCAAGGCAATGCCGACATTTGACAATACCGAAAAGACCGCAACATTATTCATTTTTAATCACATCATAGCTCGTTTTGGTGTTCCTCGGGCTATCGTCACTGATCATGGTAGCCACTTTAGAAACTTCATGATGTCCGAACTCACTGAAAAGTTGGGTCTTCGCCATGAAAACTCAATGCCCTATTACCCACAAGCCAACGGCCAAGTCGAAACAATTAACAAAGTTCTCGTAACCATGCTCCGACGAATGATAGGGATTCACAAAGTTGGCACACAATTTTTTTTTCGGCATTGTGGGCTTACCGGACATCTGTCAAGTCCGCTACTGGGTTTACACCTTTCCGGTTAGTCTATGGTTTGGAAGCCATTCTCTCGATCGAATGCGAGATACCCTCTTTAAAACTAGTTGTTGAACTCCTACCAAACACTTCAGCTGAGGAAGAACGTCTATTGTATCTTATGCGATTAGATGAAACTCGACGCAATGCTACCCTATTCATAGAAGCTCAAAAGAAACGTGTCAAGGCCCAATACGACAAACATGTCAAGCCTCGCGTTTTCTCCGAAGGGGATCTGGTTCTCCTCTACGAACAAAATCGAGATATGCTAGGAGCTGGAAAATTCGAAGCCATGTGGTGAGGTCCTTATATCGTTAGACGAGTTTTGGAAAAAGGGGCTTACGAGTTAGTAGATTACGATGGTATCCCTTTGAGTGAACCCAAAAATGGGTTGTACTTGAAGAAGTACTATGCATAAGATCGCATGTGCACGAGTACCTGTATTTTTATTGTATCATACTTCTTGTGTGTTACTGTAGTTTTCTTTTGTCGTTATCTGGTCTCTGCCCTTATGTGACATTGTGTTTGATTTTCAGATGTCGGAGTCTCCGCTACCCTACATTGGCTTCGCTGATGGCGCTAGCCGTAGTACTCAAAACCTTTCTTCCGCTGCATGGGCAATTTACGCGCCCTACAAACGAACTTGTCTCTTTACGAGGTGTGTGCCTCGGTCATGCGACCAACAATATTGCAGAGTATAGCATTGTTATCGAATTGTTGATTGATGCTATCTCGCTCGGTATCCGTCACTTGGTTGTGCGACTCGATTCGCAGCTCGTAGTACTACAGTTAAGTAATGTCTATGCTATTCAAAGTCCTACTTTGTTACGGGTGTATTTGCGAATTCGCCTCTTGGAACGTTATTTTGATTATATTGAATATCAACATATTCCTAGATGTCTAAATATATTAACTGATGCATTAGCTAACTATATATTAGACAGACATTTGGGTCATTTATAAATCAATCACATCAATTTTCACACAACACAAGATAAATCGGTAGAAGCCATATGTATATATAACGATCAAAAAGTTTTTTACAAAAAGTTATGTCCAAGGACCAAAACTTCAAAATCCGAAGCTCATAGCTTCTACAAAGTGATTTCATGGATGACGTTCACGGTAACAAACGACTGCCCGGGAAACCCTATGAAGCAGTCAGCCAATGGACTCTGACACTCCTACTGTATGACGTTGATAACGTCGCGGAACCTCTCCAAGGGGCATGTCTAGAATGTCTGCTATCAAACCCTCCAGGTTTTGTTCCACCACTTCATAATCTTCGGCGTCCCATCATGGCACTGGAGCCACCTCTCCTTGTCACTGAATAGAAGAAGTACCCTGAGGTCAATAAGGCCCCACGTCTATGTTATCAAAAAGGAATTTTGTAATTAGACCTTGGACAAACATAAAAACATTTGCATATGATAAAATTCACAAAAACATTTAAAAAGAAAAAATGTGTACTTCTTACCGAGATCTCCCCACTAAGCGCCCTCAGGCAGGGCCAATTCCAGATCTCCTCGAAAATCTAACCCGACATAGGCATAATCATCGACCATCAGCATCTGTGGTCGCAACCAGTCGAAGAAGGCATCATTGTATTTGATAATTGGTCCAGCTACGTGCCGAGCCATGAGCTGACACCACCTCAGCATTCTTGGATCTGCTGGAGCCGGTAAACCCCACTCAACCTGCAACCTTAGCAAGGGAACCCTCTCAAGAAAGAAGGACACCAACAATGACCCGTACCCGAATTGCTTCAAGTTGTCTCTCCTGCATTTAGTCAACTGCCTCTTCACGCTACGAAGGACTGCGTCTGCCCAATTAAAAACCCGAGGCTCAGTACACTCTATGTCATACTGAAAGTATCTCTGGAGAGCCATGTGAGGAGCAGCACTCCCAGCCATACGAGCAATGGTGAAAAAAATAGTGCGAAGGGTCAAATCCCTCACCCCCCAAATGGCTACCTTTCCTTTGCTCCTTTCCACCTCTGGAACACAGTGCAAACAATAGTATTCACTCATAGGCAGCCCACCACCTCTGCTACCATTCAGGCTCGCATGGTCCCCACGCCGTGACAGTCCTCTCAAGAAGTAAATGTCCTCGATATCCAAGGACAATGTGTGGACCCTACGTGGAATACTTGTTGGTTCGGGTCCCACATATGCACAAAGTACTCCAATAACCTGACTTGGGCCCTCATACCTGGGATGCAAAAGAACTTCAGGAGACCACAGTCTCGCAAAGCGACAATGGTGCCCAGGTTATTCCCGGCAATAGCATCATCTTCTTCATGCTCTCTTTCACGCCATTCCAGAACCATGGTGATGGCCAAATACCTTCATAAGAAACATAAGAAGAAGGTCAGAAACTCTATTCAACACTTGGTATCTTTTTCATTGAGCAAACTTAAAAAAAAAAATTCACTTTGCGGTTCTCGCAGGTGCCCTTTAGGCACAGTGCGAGGTTCTCCCGTGTGGCTGGCCTGCGAGAATGGCTGAGCGCAATTTTAGCCCCTAAAACAAACTCAAAAACATGATTTTTACCAATGAAAATGAAAAATTGAACCATGAAAAGATAGAGGTCAAGGAGCTTACCTCGCTACTGGAGACGGTTCGTCAAATGGATGCTCGTACCTCCCGCAATTGAGCGCCGAAATTCAAGGGCAAAAAAGAGGGGTTTTGGACTAAAATATTGGCAAAGTTACAATGACTATGGTAAAAAGAACTTTTACTCACTTATATTTACTTTTACCATTTGTTATTGGTTTTTATAATTGTTTTATTTATTAAATCTAATGCCTAATACCCTTATGAGTGCGACTTTTGCAAACGTAACGACCTCGACGTTCACACACAGGGATACAGATATTTTTTCTCTTCTTCATCGCATGTTTTGATTGCTTTTCATGGTTTTTGTACAAAACCTCGAGCTTGGTATTTGTTCGTTCTCATGCTCAAAAATACATGAGAACGCGATCGAGCACACTTTTATCACTTTTTTGGGCTCAACAAGGTTATATGAAAAAGGAACCCCCCTGGAGTCCTCTTTAAGCTCTTTTCAGACTCTCTAAACATGAAAAGATTGTTGAGCGACCTTGCTATTTTCACGCTCGTTAAAGTATTTGAAGAAAGCGTCTGTTGGGCGATAATTTATCTCTTTTTCGGTCTCATCAGACTATTTTACGAAAAAGGAACTGAGAGAGTTCTCTTTTTAAGTGTTTTTCCAGACTCTATAATCATGAAAAACCTTCGAGTTTTCTATCTTTGGACTTGTTAAATAAACATCGACAGACCCATACTGGGACCAAAACACTCCTTCCTAGGGTTCGTTAAACATACTCCAAAGGACTCATCCGAAGGATGAGCTTACATCAACAAGCATATGTTATCCTCCTCAAGCTTGCGTAAAAATAAAGAGGTACTCGCTAGAAATGGTGGGGAAAAATTTGGGAAAGGGATGTGTTTTCATATTTATATTAATTGGCAGTAAGTGTCGCTCTTGAACATGACACCCCCCTATTCATTATTTGAAGCCGGTTTGGGAAATTTGTTTGTCTCCCATTCGATTTTCTACAAGGTCATATCCTGAGTTGTCTCTGAGTCAATGCTTCCAAATTATTGGTCGTGTCATCCATATGTTCAAGAGAAGTTCATCCAAAACCTCTATTGAGTCGGCCATCTGCAATTGTCCATTCTCTCTGTGTCGGTCTTCCCTGTGTCTAGTCCAACTTACATCATACTCTGTTTCATCTTCAAAATCTATTACTCATTTCGTGTCATTGATGGGGGATACATCAAGGCCCTCCTGTGACGAGTTTTGTTCCGTCGACTCCAGCTCATTATCTGGAAACAAGACTTAGAAATTCTTTGGTACCTTGGGACTTGCATGCCTTAATGGCAGGTTTCCTCATTTTCGACAGTGGGTTTCCATCATTGACCCCTAATCGAAATATTTTGTCAGGTGTTCAACCTCAACTCATTCATTCACATTCGATGGATTGTACTAGTGTACCTTGGGAGTCATTGACATTAATGGTGATTTCCCTCGTACTTGTTAACGGTTTCATCAAATGACCGGTAATCAAGTGGTTTCTACCATGTTTGACTTCAACACATGTAATCACGTGGTTAGATTCATACTTTTGGGCGACGGTATTGAAGACCCTGGATCTCATCTCTTTGGTCCAGGTTGCGATGGAATATGTATAATTTGTTGACACATAGATCCACTTTGTATGTCTCGTGGCTATGTCGTCTCAATTTGAATTTTCTTGCATAGATCCATAGTGTATTCCTGGTGGCTATGCGATATTTTGATAGCATGGATCCACAGTGTATGATTGGTGGCCATGATCTATGCTTATAGTGTCATCCGTCCGTGATCTGAGTATGGGAATGCCTACCTCAGAACTAGTATAATATTCTATAGATGCTTGGTTGTTCGCAGGTTTCCGATTAGGTGCACTCCTGGTTTCCGACACACACACGCAGTTTACAAAGTATTTCGGTTGTCACTGATTCTAGCCTCATACTTTGGGGGGCATTCTGTTACCCATGATTTTGGTCATCTAGATGGTGTATTAACAATGGTGTACTCAGGATCCCAACAAGAACTTTCTCCTGAGAAAAATGGCATTCATCTCCTTCCAGAAAACATGTTTTTAAAGAGATTTCGTAGGCTGCTTATAGCCTAGGGTGCGAGAATGACCCATTCTCGCAGGCCACCTTCAGCTAGGGTGTGAACTTCTTGCACTGTTCTCTATACCTAGGGTGCAAACTTGTTCTCAATCTTGGAAAAAGGAAGAAGTCTCGAGGGTTCTAGAAGGTAATCTTCTAGAGAATGGGTTGGCATTCGAATGGATATCATTTTATTGGTTTCCTGATTTGGTGGGATCATTCTCATCCAAGTAACCATATCATCCTCTGCCATATATTGATAGGATTCTCATGGAAAAGGTTAAGCAAGATTAATTGGAGAATTGGTGAAGGAATTGTGTGAAGAACCCAGCTTGAACAGGAGCTTGGAGACTCTAGCAGGTCTATCAAGAGGAATTGGATCTTCTTCATGTAAGGATCGAGCAAGTGTGTGTGTTGGAACCAAGAAGCACCGGAGCGAAGCGGGAGCAACAAAGACCCAAGGAAGCGATACAAAGGTATGTCACTTGTTCCTCCTTACTAGCTATTTCAATGGTCGTAACTTAGGGAAAGAGTCATGTCCTGTCATGTTTTGTTCTAGATCCAGGTGGATCTAGGGAGATCTGTTAGTGTCTGCACCTACCGATTAGTCCGATAACACCTGGGAACCATCAGCCATACTCCATCATTTTCCACACCTGTAGCCTTGAGGAAAAAGATGATTTTGAAGGGGGAGGGAATGTTAGGATATGATCTTAACCCCTTTCCATGGATCATTAGTTAGTAGGATGTACTTTCTATGTAATAAATGCCTACATTAGTTAATAAGGCCTAATAAATAAAGAAGAATAAGTCAATGTAAGAAGACCTAACAAAAGCTTTTGCTTCTAGAAAAATCTTCCTCTAGAAGTTTCCTTAGAAGGTAGAATTAGTATAAATAAGAGTAGGAGGCATTGGATATTTTTGTCTTGGAAATTATTGTAATAGAGATTTTCTATGTTGTAGGTTTCCCCCTCGAAGAGGCAAGTGAAAAATGCTATCATTAATAAAGGTTCTCTTTCCGGTGTTATTCTGGTATTATTCTGATATTGTTCTAGATATATCATTGTTTTTCTGCCATTGTTTGCTAAATATTTTTGTTCTGCATACTATATTATATCTGGAATATTTCACTACTCCCAGCTGAAACTTGTGTCACAATAGGATTTTGTGTGCTAAGAGGAGGTGGTGTCCCGATGGGATTCTATGGCATAAATGAACTTCCAGTTTGCAAAGGTACAGTGTGTGAAATTGTTGTAGTGTTTCTTAATTGATTGGGAAGGAGAAAACCTGAGCTACTCAACATTTGACCTAAAATAATGGCAGTGTTACCTATTTGTCCCTTGGGATGACCAAGAAAATGACTTGGGGTAAGCATATGTGAGCCTAAGGAAAAGGATATAGGCGACTGTGTCAAGGTAGGAAGAGGATGGGTTGGGGTCATACCCATATTAAGGCGGATGTCTTGGCCTGAAGATGTTCTTCACAAAGTAGAAGGAGTAGGAGCATGAGTATGAGTAGGATTAACTAATATGAATGTCCGAATAGGGGTAGTAAATCCTTTTGTGGGGTTAGATGTTCTTGAATCCATAGTTAATACTTCCTTGTATGGTATGAGTGGTAGTTGGGAAGGAAAATATTGTAGCGCAGATTCAAAGTCTCACGAAGGAGGTATCTATAGGACAATTGGGACAAAAGGGTCAGTTAAAGGTGGGTTTGTAGGAAAAAAACCTTCCTGAAAACCTATGCCCCTTCTGTAAATTGTTCAGGTGCAGTTACACTCCGAGTATTAGAGACAACTTCTTCATTTATTGTTCCTTCGTGGGAATGATATTCGGGTGAATGAGGAGGTAATGTTCCATAACCTTTCAAAGGCAACCCTTGCATCCTACGAGACCTTAGAAGACTGTGATCGGATAGAGTTAAAAAAAAACAATCTTGGGGCCAACTATAAGTGACGAAAGAACACACCCTTAAAAAAGCTAAAGGTAATCAACCATACAAGCAGTAGATGGACCTTCCGAAGAGAGGATATCAAGCCATCATTGAAGATATGAGAAACAGTTACCCCGACCTCCATGTATTAGCCCTTCTTGGTAAAAGAAACTCTCACTTTGCGGGGTCAAAATCAATGCTTTTACATTATGAGCATTGTAAAGCACTGATTTTGACACTTTGAGCATTAATGAAAATTATCCATTGGAAGTTGGACCAAGATATGTAGCTCAAGAGAAAAGTGAACTCCTTTATCATTTTGTTATGTTAATCTATTTGTTTTGATGATTGTTATGTACGTTTATAATGCTCATGATTATAATGCTCATGATTAAGTAAAAATTCATTAAGTTTTATCCCCTAGTTTTATTTCTTATTTTATTTTTTAACTTAACCCTTTATAAATATCTAAACCTTTTATAATATCCACAAATTTATATGGTGGCCAATATTTGAATATGAGAGGCTATTATACCGAATACGTTACACATCTAATGGCCAATATTTGAATATGAGAGGCTATTATACCGAATAACACGTTACACATATAATGAATAGATTTGATTTTTGATAAAAATGATGAAGTAAGTAGTTTTTTACTTGTAATGAATATGGTAGCTTTTATTTTTATTTTCTATATTAATTAAAATATAAAAATTTATTATTATTATTATTTTATTTTTTTAATTTAATTTTTTATTATAAATATCTAAATCTTTTATAAATATCTATAAATTTAGATAGTGATCAATATTTGAATATAAGAAGTTACATATGTAATGAATATATTTGATTTTTCATAAAATTGATGAAGTATTTAGTTGTTTAAATACAATTTTATAGTTATTTTTTGAAGTTGTTAATATTCTTAGATGATGTCTAAAGAAAGAATTCAAAGGTCAACTTAGTTATAACTGCACTATTTTATGTAAGTTGTTACTAGTGTTTTTGTTAAGAATTAGAGCACAAGTAAGAAAAGACAAGAAATGGTGGAAAAGGCTTTATGTCATTTTGTTGCATTGTATTGATCTCATGATATGAATTTATAGTACATGGATTAGATCATTTCTAGATATAGATCTCATTGACAACACATCAATGGATCATGAAAACACCTCATCAATAGATAAGGAATACAATTCATAAGTAGGTGGTCTTAGACTTTGTGATTGACTAGGGACTTATAGTCTAACATCCCCCCCACAATTACAACTCTGAATAATTGTACCAGTAAGGAAACAATAGTTAGTACCATCTTCAGTCTAAAACTTCTGAACTGAGCTTCGATGAAGATACGCCTAAAAAAATGGCCAATATATAGATGTTGAATAGGTCATCTTGAAGTGAACAACTGCCATGTTTGAACATTCCCATTTTGTTGATTAGCATCCCAATGGTTCATTGATTTGAGGAGACCAGTTGCAATGCTAGAATTCCCAAATGTTGATTGATTTTAATGACTGATAAGACTTCGAATCTTGAATCATGAATCCTGAATCCTGAATATCATCATTGATATAGGATATTCCCCCATGTCAAGTGCAAGGTGAAAATGTTGTTGAAGTTTGTTGAAGGGATCCAAGCTTGAACTTTGGATTCTTTATGTGGTGGTTTTGTTGGTTGACCACTAACCATCTTCCATTGATACTTGAAAAATGTGGTGGTTTGGGATGACCACTAACCTTGAATAATGCGATGGTTTTAGTTTACTACTAACCATCTTCATTCCCCCCTTGAAGGTGTAAGAGAGTATCATTTTCATCATCGTGCTCCCCCCTTGAGGCGTGGAGAGTACCATCTCTGATTTTTATTTCAATTTTAGAGAACATATCAAATTGGACATGAATCATTCCCAAAATCATATTTGAGAATGCACCCATCAATTAAAATACATTTACACTTACAAATGAACTATTGCAAGTAGCAAATGATCTTTAAATTTGAATGCTTAACAATGCTTCATTAACTTGATTTGCCCATTGATTTCAATGATTGATGTAAAATTGTTGTTGAATGCTTATGTGATTGACAATTTGATATCTTTGTCGCTACTCAATTGTATGTGGTTTGTTTGTATGTGCTTGAATGTCATTAAGTTTTCTTCAATTGATCCTTAGATGCTTTGTAATATGAAACAATGGCTAAGCAAGAAAAACATCACCAGTCCAATGGAACTCAAGCACACAAAATTTCTTTGATCCCCTTATTCAAATTTTGGACCAGATCAAAATCTTAATCACCACCAAAAAAATGTATCTTTTTTATTCAATAATAATACATATAGCTCTTACACTCCTCACATAAATACAACTTCACCAAAATAAATAAAGAGTCGCTATAAAATGACCATTCCTTATAGATTTATTTCAATCCTCACAACATTTGTTCTCACTCTCTCTAATAATTATAACATTTTACATGACTAAACACACAAATTTGTAATTTATGTTATAGTGTTTTCAATCTCATCTACATGTGAATCTCATAATATCAACCCATAACTTGTAATATGATGGACACCCTTTAAAACACACCACATTACAATATCAACCCATAGCTTGTAATATGATGGACACCCTTTAAAACACACCTCATTACAACTCCACATCACCAATTTCCAAATCATTTCCAAAATCTCATATTATCAACGACATAACTTGTAATGCGATAAACACCCTTTAAAACATAACTTGTAATGTGATGGACACCCTTTAAAACACACCTCATTACAACTCCAAGTGAGCAAGTGACAAATTTGGACCAATTTCCAATACTTACCAAACCTTTGAAATAAGCACTTCCTTTATATGCCATTTAATACTTTCCAAAATCTCATATTACCAACCCATAACTTGTAATGTGATGGACACCTTTAAAACACACCTCCACGCACCTCATTACAACTCCACGTGAGCCATTGACAAATTTGCACCAATTTCCAATACTTACCAAACCTTTAAAATATGCACTTCCTTTATATGCCACTTAATAAAAAAAAATTGATATTTTTAAAAAAGTGTGCATATATTTGTCTTTATATGTCATAAGATGAATATTTGAAAAAAAAATCATATAATTTGCTTCTTTACATGTCACTAAAATATGAATGATTCAAACCTTTACATGCCACTAAAATATGAATTGAGACTTTCCATGGAATACGTTTGAAACCGATTTGAAGGAGGACGTCTATTTCAAAGAAGAAGAGTGTTTTCACATTGTGCTTCCATGGTTAAGATGAGGGAGAGCTCATGGTCCAGACTTGTTTTAAAAGGCAACTTAATGAAATTCAAGCATAATACATGCAAGCAAAGAACATACGATTAAGTGGTATATTAAATTGTTGATCATATAAGCATTCAACAATAAATAATTTCACAAACATACGATTAAGTGGTATATTAAATTGTTGATCATATAAGCATTCAACAATAATTTCACATCAATCATTAAAATTAATGGGTAGATCAAGTTAAGCTAATGAATCAATGTTAAGCATTCAAATCATTCAAAATTAAAGATCATTTGTTATTTGCAATAGTTTATTTGTAAGTGTAAATGTATTGTATTGATGGGTGCATTTTCGGAGATGATTTTGGATATGATATGGGTCCAATTCTATATGTTTTATGAGCTTCTCAAGTCTTAAGGGCTTGGTAATTCCATGGTAGTTTTCCATGGAAGATGAAGAATTCAAGCTCAATGGTAGTGTGATTCATGAGAGAATAGAAATGCTACTCACAACAACAAAATCATAGATCTACATCAATTTGGACTTGCAATGGCGCTAGACGAAAAGAAAAAGAAGGTAACCTTAGTTTTTTTTTTCGTTTACAAGTTATTATGTCACATGGACAAAGGTTATTCCATTTTTGTATCTTGGTTAGTTGGAACCCCTACCTCATATTTAAGAGCAAATCCATGTTTAAAAAGAAATAAGGGGTTTCCTTTGCTCTATTAGTGAATTCCCAGGTCGATTGATCCAAAATCAAACCCACGATCTCCTCAGCCCCATATCTACCTCAGCCCCAAATCCATTTTATTTCCATGGATCTACATCTATAGATCTTCCTCATGATATGCAACTCATGTATTTGTAGACAACAACCTCATTCTATTCCTTGGATCACCAACAATAAGTGTTACCTTCATTTCCTCTCTCATCTCAAGTTGTGGGACAAATTAATTCCCTTTTCTGCAAACACTAGTGTTCGTCCATCCTTTTCCTAGTTTGCAAAGGTAACCCTCCAATATGAAAGAGAATAGAACCCTCCAATTCAACACTATATTGGAAAACACTCTTCATTGTGAGAGAAGTGAAACCAAAATCTAACGCAATAGCAAGGCACTAGGGTTTTTTTTTCATGGATCGTCGGTTTCTATATGCACATGAATGAATGGTGTGATGCATGCTATGTTGAATGACACCATGCGGTGGAGTAGAGATCTAGTATGACCTCATGTGCCTACAGATGGACCACAACGCTCCGAGTGTGTACTCGGTCACTAACATCGATTTTGGAAACATAGTCATCAACGGTTTTGACCCTTCTTGCAGCACCGCCACTCTTCATCTGGAACCCCAGCAAAAATAGTAGGTCTTTCCTTGTCGATTGAAAATGAAATATATCTAGGCAACATGTGTTGTGAGAAATCTTACCCTGTGAATAGGTTAAACTCCCCTTAGTCACGTTTTCTTTAGCTAAGACGAAATAGAGCAAGTGGACACTAACATCCTTTGCCCATGTCTATACACACATCAAAATGAGAAGAGGGAAAAGGAAAAAAGTGCACCTTTTTCAAAGGTTTTCCTCCCTGCTCCTTGTTTCTCCAGCATTGGGTCCAGTCCTAGCTCGATCACGATCTTCCTGCATTGATCCAGGGGATAAAAATATGCTCAAAAATCAAAGTGCTCGGAATTTCTTGAAAATAGACTTATGTGTAGGCCTCGTCCTCACAATCCCAATGCAACTTGAATGGGTTCAAACAAACGTCATATGTGAGAGCTATCGTGTTCTATCCATTTCCTCAAACAGGGAAATTTTGTGTTGATTGTATAGCCCATACAGGCCATGTGGCAGTTGACCGTACAGTCTATATGACCATACATCTGACGTGGTAGGGTGACGTGGATTGTTGACTGGGCAGAGGTGCTGACGTTGCAAGGTGATTTAGCATATGAGGTGGACCTATCTGGTGTTGACATGTGGTTTGTTTGTGGACCAATGGTATGGTTCCACGTGGCCAAGACATGGGATGCCACATGGCACCCCTCCGTGGTGTAAAATTTTGGTTGGAGTCTGCGGGAGTTGAACCCATGACCTTCGGGAGTGGGGAGAGTGGGTGCGCAGCCCGGGCTACCAACCCTCCTGCCATGTGTTACTTAACCATATACCACTTCAAAAATATTTTAATTTGCATTGATTGCTAGCTCGGGCAGAGTCTGGGCCGGGGATTAGCCCCATCCCTGGATCACACATAATTCACCACACTTACCATACCATATGACCACCAAAATGCGTGGGAGGTTTCAAACGGCTAGGTCAGCAGGTACTATATTTAAGGTCGACGCTAGGCCACATGGGCCATGCGACCGACACCTCCGCCGAGAAAGGTGCTAAGTCCCCTAACTGTTCGAAAATTCACCATGATTTTTGGAATGCACACAGTGCTGGGTTTTTGGCACAGGAAATGCATGTGAGCTAGGTGGTTCACACACAGGTGCATTTTGGTGAGCAGAGACAACAAAGAATTGGGAGAAAACTTCTAGAGTTGTATTTTTCTCAGTTTTTTGCCAAACCAGATGCAGTAAGAGCCCAGCTAGGGGTTTTTGGATGTTTTGGAGCCATTGAAGCCATCTATTTTACATTCTGAGCATTTTAAAGCACTGATTTTGAAACTTTGAGCATTAATGAAAATGATCCATTGGAAGCTGGACCAGGAGATGTATCCCAAGAGAGGGGTGAACTCCTTTATCATTTTGGTGTGTTAATGTGTTTACTTTGATAGTTGTTATGTCTGCTTATGCTGCTCATGATTAAGTAAAAACTCATTAATTTTTATGTGTTTGTAACTTGATCCTATTACCCAAGCACATACAATTTACACTTGAAATTTTCAAGAGATTCAAGCCTTTTCATTTTCAGATCAAATTGGTATTAGAGCATAGGTTTTTGAAGGTTTCATTGTTTGCAAGTGTTTGTTTTCTGATGTTTACAAGGTTGAATCTCGCAAGAGGAAAAGGTCAAATTGTAGAGCCAAGTTCTAAACTTTCAAGAAGGAGAACTACACAATCACCTCAAGCTTCAAGGAGATATTCACCAAGTATGGCTCATGAGGAGAGTCATGAAACTCTTACTTCAAAAAATGAAACTTTCAGAAAAGATTTCTATGATATGACAAAAATGGTGAAAGTTTTATTTGAAGAAAGAAATGCAATATTGCAAGGTGAAAGCTCAAATCCTCCAAAGGGTAATGAAGACAGTGGTGATAAAACTCCAAAAGGAAATGGAGGGAATGGTGATACTCCACCTCCTTCACCTCCATCTTCCACTTCTTCTACCATTTCACAACCACCTCCAAATTCTCCAAAAGAACATGGTAAAATTCCTCTACAAACTCCTTTGCTTAAGCTTGATATTAAGTTTGAATTGCCTATGTACAATGGAGAGGTAAATGCTGAGAAATTGGATAATTGGATTCGTTAGATTGAAGTGTATTGTAGGATACAAAGAATCAAAGATGATGAAACTAAAATCCAGCTTGCTTCTCTTAGATTGGAAAGTGCAGCACTCATTTGGTGGGAAGCCAAAACTCAAGAGGACATGAAGAAACATGGTAAAGTTTTATCCTCTTGGAATGATTTTATTGTTGCACTTAAAAGACAATTTTATCCATTAGCATACATGTATAAAGCTATTATGGATTGGCAAAACTTTAAACAAGATAAAGGGCAAAGTGTGCAAAGCTACACTTAAGAATTTAGAAGAAGAGATTTGATTTTGGGTATAGATTTATCTTCTCAAGAAACTTTACTCAAATACATTGGAGGATTGCATAGCTACTTGAGGCACAAAATAATTATGTTTAACCCTACAAATCTAGATGAAGTTTGTGTATAGGAAAATCATTTGGAAGCAAGAGGGAGGAATGAACCTCAAGAGGGAAGCAAGAAACCATTTGTTAAGGGAGACAAGGGAAAGAGGAAATTCAAAGGAAATGGAAGAAAGAATGATTCAGTCAATAAAGAGGGAGAGAAACTCTCATGTAAACATTGTTCAAAGGATGGCCATGATGAAGACCATTTTTGTAAACTTCATCCTAAAATGAGACCCAAAAATTTCAACAACAAGGGAAAACCAAAGACTGTTGCAACTACACAACATGATTTAGGTTCTGATTCGGGAGATGAAACAAAAATTACAGCCATGTGTTTTCAAGGTAAGGATTCTATTGCAAGTACTAGTTCTTCAAGTAGTAGTAGCCTCAATGAAACTCAACATGAAAAAGAAAGAATAGAGATTTTCCACATAAGGGTTATTTCAAAGCATACCAAGATAGATACTCTTTTTTATATTGGATCTCAAGCAAACCTCATATCTGAAGACACTATCAAGAAATTAAAATTGGAAACTACTCCACATCCTAAACTATACCCTCTAGGATGGATATGTGACAATGCCAAATTCCATGTGACAAGAAGGTGTAAACTTAGATTTTCCATCACTACAAACTTTATAAATGAGGTAGAGCTTGATGTTATTCCATTGGATATTTTTGGTATTGTGTTGGGAAGCCCATATGTATATGATAGGAGATCCATCTTTCATCGTCATGAGAACAAGTATCATTTGTTTAAAAATGGATTTGAGTACATTGTTAGAGAACATACAAAGAAGTTGAATTTGTCACTTGTAAATGCGGGACAAATGAAGATATTAGTCAATGCTAGTAACAATTTTGTCCTCTTGATGATCAAACCCAAAGACAATGTTGAAAAAAAACCTTTCGAAGGTTGTGATGCAAAGTTGAAATCTGATTTATATGAGGTTGTTAACCAATATGATGAGATGTTTTAGGAACCAAAAGGATTGCCTCCAAAAAGGGGTATCCAACATGAGACACAATTGCAGCAAGATTGTCCTCTTCCAAAAATTGGTATGTACAGGATGTCAATCATGGAGAATGTTGAAATTAAAAAACAAATCCAAGGGTTGCTTGACAAAGGGGTCATCATGCCAATCACATCGCCATGTGGGTCACCAATTGTTTTGGTGCCAAAGAAAGATGGTACATGGCGCATTTGTGTAGATTTCAGAGCCTTGAACAAGATTACGGTAAAGAATCGTTATCCTCTTCCTAGAATTGATGATTTTCTTGATCAATTGAAAGATGCTAAGTATTTTACGAAGTTGGATTTGAGAAGTGGATATCATCAGATTAGGATTTTTGAAGGAGACACATGGAAGACAACTTTCAAAACAAAACAAGGTTTTTTTTAGTGGATGGTAATGCCATTTGAGATTTGAAATGCTCATGCTACATTCATGAGAGTCATGAATGATGTTTTAAGGCCTTTTCTTGATGATTGTGTGATTGTCTACTTGGATGACATTTTGATATTTAGAAAATCTCGTGAAGAACATGTTATGCATGTAAAGCAAGTTTTGGATGTCTTGAAGAAAGAAAATTTGTTTTTGAAGATGTATAAATGTGAGTTTGGAAAGACCTCACTTGTTTACTTGGGACATATTGTTGGAGGAGAAGAACTGAAAATTGATCCTTCCAAGGTCAAATTCATTTTGGATTGGGCCAAGCCCAACAATGTGACAGAGGTAAGAAGATTTTTGGGAGCAGCCCAATATTGGAGAAAGTTTATTGCTAACTTATCTTCAATTGCAGCTCCATTACATGTAGTGACAAGCATCAAGAAATTTTTCCAAGGGGGAGGAAAGAAACAAAAATATTTTGATGCATTGAAGGAGAGGATTAGTTCAGCTCCAGTTCTTGCACTTCCTAATTTGAGACATCCATTTGAGATCCAAACATATGCAAGTAATTATGCAATGGGAGCAGTCTTGTTACAACATGGTAAGCTCATTTGTTTTCATTCTGAAACTTTTAATGGTGTTGTGATTAATTATCCTACTTATGATAAGGAGTTGTATGCATTGGTGCAAAGTGTGAAAAAATGGAAACATTATTTGTTGGAAAAAGAAACTATCATTCACACAAGTCATCAACCATTGCAATACTTACAATCACAAACAAAGCTACAACAAGCAAGGCACTTCAGATGGATGGGTTTTCTACAACAATTCCACTTGGTTATAAGGTATAAGAAAGGAATTTATAACAAAGTTGTTGATATGATTTCTAGGCATCTTGTTAGTGCTAAAGTTATTCTTAACCATAATTCTACCATGCATGAGAGCTATGTTGAACAGTATGCTTTAGATGTTGATTTTAAAGAAGTTTATGCAACTTTGTGTCATTCTAACCAAGTTGAGGAATTAGATTACCATGTCCATGATAAGATTTTGTATCATCTTGGCAAGCTATGTATTCCACAGGGTGAAAGAGTCAACATCATAAGGGAAGCACATTTTGTTGATTAAGGTTGGTTGTCATTGATGTCAACCCTTGAAGAAAGCCCAGTGGCACAAAGGTTTGGGTAATGGACCCAATTTTATTTGATGTAAAGATGACTCATTATTATCTTGTCATGGTTGATAATAAGTACAAATGGATGAACTCCAAAGTGGTCCCCCTATGGTGAAAGCCCTCATGGGAAGACACTTTGCAGATTGAGTTATTCTATAAGTATGGTTAGAGAACCCATGATTATTTGTGGAATAATGAGATGAAGGTCAGTGAATTTTTCAGTGAACCTATCCTATATGGATAGTGCTTTTCATGCCATTTCTGGTGGTATGTGTAACATCACATAACTCCTCACGGTTAGAGAGTTATGGCCATGAGAAGTTGGAGAACCTGGGTTTGGGTAATGGACGCAAGTTTTTTTGATGTATAATGGTATGTGTTTTGATCTATTTTATGGTAATACTATTATATATGGATATTACATGTCATGCCATTTCTGGTGGTATGTGGAATGTCACATAACTCCTTACGGTTTGAGAGTTATGGCCTTACGAAGTTGGAGGACCCTCATATGTCATC
>JASDQU010309305.1:177134-188133 GCA_032191745.1 Picea mariana
TTAGATTTTTATTTTTTGTGTTTTTTGTGTTTTGGTTCTCTTAAAATAAGATTTTCATCATTTCCAATTCGCGACACCTTTTTATCATTTATTTTTGAATAAATATGGGAAAAATTTTACAAAAATATAAGTTTTCCAACGCTCTTTGAAAAATGATTTAAAACAGGCTGTAATTCAAAATTTGCGATTTTTTAATTTAAACGTGAAAGAAATCAGGATTCGGGGTTTTCTATAAACAAATGCTCGATGCTAATTGAATCACAAAACCCCGATCCCCGATTTCCCGATTCATTTAAGTCCTAATTAAAAGCACATATAAATCTAATCTCTTCTAAGAAGGATTGAGGGTTAAATAATTCCATCGTGATTTCGGGATTCACGGTTCTATAAGAGCGCGTCTCTTGTCATCATATTTCCTGAAATCCCGATTTCCAAAATCCCGATTCATAATTTACAGTAAAACTAAACTAATGATGTTTTGGCCCTAATCATGATTATTCAGTTAATTAAGATAAGTTAAATCCTATGTTTAAAAGAAACAGGCCATCGTGATTTCACGATTTTGGGATTCGTGATTTCGTGAGAGCACGTCTCATGTCATCAGGTTTCCCAAAATCCCAATGTTCAGAATTCCGATTAACAAAATCATGAAAGGGTCGAATCTCGATTAATCAACATGCTAAAAATGTTTAAATTTTAATTAAAACATCACGATTTCGTGATTTTGGCAATCGGGTTTCTTCGATGGCATATCTTTCGACATCAAGATTGATGAAACCCCGAAAATTCATGTTTTCATTTTTAATCCATAATTAACACTAATAAATCCTCTTTCTAAGACGGGTTTAAAGGTAATCTTTCTGTAAGTGTTCATTAATGCTTTGTTTTTCGATTAAGCAAGTTTCTTGTTTTATTTGAAAAGCTGAGAGTGCCTAAGTACGGATATTAAATGCATATCTCTAAAAAGATCTTCGGCATTAAGAGATATAATTTCATGACAGATGTACAATTCCCATTATTTTAAGATCCATTCAAAATAAACGTTCGAACATCGGTGTTTTCATTTCAAAGCTGAGCTTATTCATCCACTCGCTGTGAGAGGTTTTCAAGTCAAACACAGAGCTATGGCACCTAAAAAAGAACCAAAAAAAATGAAGAACCACAGGAAGGTGATATTATCTCTGATACCACTCCACACGCCATACACTCCATCAAATCATGGTCTCAAATCACTGAATTGTTGGAAGATGCGTTGAAGTATGCAGACCCTGATTCAAAAAATCATCTCCGAGACGTTGTTGAGTCTGAGCTTCACAAGGTTGTTGCGCATCTGAGGCTGGTGGCATATACTGATATGATCAGCTGGGCTCTGGATAAGGTAGATATCCCAACAATAAGCATTCAGAACGAGCAAGGATCTATCGTCATCTCATTTCGGCCTAAGCACATTCAAGTAATGTATAAACTATCGCCGAATTATAAACACACCTTTAATGATGAATTTTTAGCCGAATTTCAGAGAAAGGAATGTATTGAGGCAGACCAGACATATCCTGACATAATTAAAGGTTGGGCGAGGTCTGAAGCAAATTTTAGGGCTGATTCTCATGGGATTTATGCCACAACTTCTTTAAACGAATATATGGTTTATGTAGCCATGATGTTATGTAGACTTTTCGGGAGAAAAGATACCTGTCACTTTCATGCAGAATGGGTACCCTTCTTAGAGGAAGTTTTAGAAGGATGTAGTTTTAACTGGCATAAAATTTTGTCAGATAACTTAATGCAAGAAATTTCAAATTACAAAGTAGCCAAGTCAAAGGGCCAACCAATGTCTTTTTATGTGTCTGCATATATTATGGATGCGATTTGTTTTATGACTCCCTTTCCATTAATGAATTGGAGTTGGAGTGTTTCCTGCCCAGAGCTTGTTCATAAATACCACTCAGCCCTCTGGAAAGAAAATTCCAAAGAAGTTTTTTATGATGTTTGTCATTGTGTCATTATTGCTATGCACAAATTATTTTTGGGATGTGAACCCACTCGCATTTCCGATGCAGTCATAGAAAGTCTTAAATATGTTGCCGACTGGTTTATTGAGGAAAAAATTTCCTATGTTAGGGTCTATGGCTATTCCATTCCTCTTCACGCACTCTCGAAATTCTTACCAGACAGATTGATATGCAAAGAAGTAGCTCATCAGTTAGCCAAGGGTGGTATTGGGTTGGAATTAAAAGCACTTCAGAAAAAAGCATGGCCATCTTTCCCTGTTCATGTCGGGAAATTTACTTTATCAAATTTAGGCCATTCTAAGGTAGAGGCTGATTCATTGGAAGAAGTGAAGTTAGTAAACATTGAGCGCAGAAAACATGACCCCTACCAAATAATAAGTAGGCATTACATACACTGTAATTTAAAGGCATATGAACATGAAGGTTCTATTTATGATGATATTTTTAAAGAGGTTAAGTCTTATGCAGAAGTGATGAATAGAGTCTAGGCCTTGCCACCGGACTCACATGCTGGTTTTGCATCTTTTCAAAGTCATAGGTGAAGCTGTCTGCCTAAGATTTTACAGGGTGAAATTTCAACCCCATTGCCAGAACAAGAAGAAACCCCTCCAGGGTTTGAAACTAATACTCAGGGTAAATCAAATGAAAAAGGTAAGTTGAAGGATATTGAGATACCTTCCCAAGATGTGGAAGGTTCTCAAACAAAAGAATCGGGAATGGATAAGGGAAAAGAACCAGAAACAATTCCAGAAAACTTGAAGAATGTTCCAGAAAAAATAGGAGGAACAACTTCAACTGAACTTGGTAGTCCGATTACTTCTTTAACTCCATTACAGTCAACTTTCGGAACCCCTCATGAAGGAGTTCTATATGTCAGTGATCTGGAGCCTATTTAAAGAGATGAAATCCCCTCATCGGATTACTTTTTCAGTAAAAAGCGAAGAGCTGTCTTGAAACAGGAAATTCATCCTAGAGGAGAAGGATCAATTAAGGAGAATAGAGTTATCATAGATGGAAGGAAACTCAAGGATGGAAAGTTCGCTGTAGAATTAGCAGGAACAATGGGTGCTATAGCATCAACTAATATATATTCTGTGGGAAATTTAACATCTATGCTTGAACAAAAGGATCAAGAAAGAATTCAGTTTCAAGACAGACTGAAAGAAAATGAAAGAAATATTGGTTGGGGAATACAGAAGGGTCTAGAACAAGCTAGACTTAAGGATATGCACGGAATCCAAAAATTGAATAAAGACTTGGATGAGGCAAAACACTTAATAGAGGTCACTCAAGAACATGTTCGAAAGCTGGGAGAAGAAAATAAAAATTTGCAAGACAAGATTATTTCTATTACTAACTAGGTAGTTGAAATTGAAAATTTCAGAACACAGGCATCGAAGATATATGTAAGTATAGAGGAGGAACAATAGAAGGTATTCTCGAAATTGGAAGTAATCCAGAATTATTTTCAGGAATCAAATAAATCTTTGGAGAATGTGTTCCAGAAAGAAAGGGAAGCGAAATAAGCTAGGACAACTTTTTAGAAAGCAGTGGCTTCCTCATCAAAGGAAGAAATTGGAGGGACTCAGAAATTATCTATTTCTGAACAGGTCAAAGGAGATATAATGATTAAAGTGTGGGAAACAAAATTGGCCGAATATAAACGAATCACAAGAGAAGTTAATGAGGATTTCCAAGGAATCTTCATTCTCTTTGAAAGAGATTCATTGAATATCGGAACAGAGGGTTGTTCTACGTTGTTAGGGGAAATCAATATTGCCAAGCACCAACTGAAGTTTAGAGAAGAGCTAGAGGGAAAGAAAACAGAGATTTCAAACATCAAATTAATCAACATCACAGAGATCAACAAGTGGATGGTGACTTCAAGTTTAAGGTTGAAAACTGTTAAATTCACAAAAAGAATGATAGAAAGTCGGTTGCACGAAGTACGGAGAAGATTTTTCTCATTCGAAGCAAACGAAATACCCGAGGCTCCTAGGATATTAGTAAACGTTTTGGGAAAATGTGTTCAGTGCGTTGCAGCAGAGAAAGGAAGTTCGTCAACGCAAGCTTAAAACCTTTTTTAAATGTTTTTATTATTAGAAATTTAAGAGAAATTGTAAACGGTTGACATTATTTTATGTAACCGAAATTTTAGGAATTTGGTTAGTCACCAACGAGAAGCTTTGATGAAATGTATAAATATAGTTTCGAAAGGCTGAGAAAAGACTTCAGAAATTTTGGAGAGAGCCATTTTTGTAATATCAGTTTTGAAATACATTGGAATATAGATCACGAACGAGATTCTGGATCCTGCAACTTTGTAACTATGTGTCTTCTCCCTGTTTAGTATACTTCGTTGAATTTTTCCTTTAATGTTTCCTCTAACAAGTAAATCACTTTGAAGTTATATACATAGTTGTTTATTATTTCAGATTGGTTTGGATGTTAAATGGTTTACAGTCTTTCCTCTGAAATTGCTTTTGTAATTTTAAGACCTATAAAACTTTTGTTCCTTAACACTTAACTATGTTAGAAACCTCGTTTCTTCTTTCATCATTGTTCATTGAAATATAAGATTCTTTCTTGATTAAAGCCTTATATTTCTCTGTAGTATTTATTTGTTGTTTATGATTTTCGAAATTGTTACAAAATTAGGAAACGACCTTGAATGTGTTCACATTACTGTTTTAGATTTTAAATTTTTTTTCATTTATCTCATCTCTAAAAATCTGAAGTAACAAACCGATTAAAATCCCTTTATAAACTATTAAAATTTATTCATCCACGACTATCCCTAGCAGCAGGCAACCCAATGTAGAACCTGGCCTTCAGCATCAAACCAACATTGCCTTAAATTTATTCAATACTATTTTACAAACAACAACTAATCGGGTTGAGTTAGAAAGATCATGGGCTGCTATTGAACGAGACATTAGCATCCAAGAAGAACAAGAAGAAAGACAGAGACAGTTGAGAAACTGAATTTGTTCTGATCTCTCTTTGATTCTTTATCCTCAAATCATTTCTTTAAATCATTTATGGATGCCTTGACGGTATGTTTTACATCCTTAAAACATAAACTCAGGAACAACATCTTTTTGGCGTCATTGCCGGGGAACAAAGAAACGAATCTTTTCCCTGGGAAGAACGACATTGACATTTTCTGTTGTTGATAGTGAACAAGAACATAAAACCTTCTAAGGCTATTATTTTTCACTTGGCGACTCCACAATAATTAAACTGGCTAGTAATCGAAAGAACACCAGAAAAAACCTGGATAGAAAACAAACATCGCCAGTCTCCGATACGGAAAAATTTTTAAAATCTAGAAAATCACTTAAACAAATCTTTTTGTCCACATATACTATAGATCAACCTAAATTTACACAATCACACTCATCGGAAACTCTTGAAAGATCACTTTCACTTCCCCCCTCATTTGATACTTTCTCTTTTCCTGAAGTTTCTTCTCCAGATTTTCGAGAATCTTCTCCTCACAGTGTCCAAACTTCAGTCACAAATCTAAACATGGCTGCACAAGGAGGTGCTAGAGCTGGAGGTGGTGCCCCTGGAGGTGGCCAAGTACCACTGCCTGGGATTTTTGCTAAAGTGGTTGCTCGATATGCTCCCCTTGTTCTTCCTGTTCCTCTTCATGATCTCCCCGAGAATTATATGAAAAGTCTTCCGAAATTTACAGGAGAAGGTGATTTGACTGCCCAAGAACATATAAAATTTTTTGATCAATTTGCTGATATACTCGGAATAGAACACGAAGATGTTTATTCTAGACTCCTGGTTCAAACTTTTGAGGGACAGGTGAGAACCTGGTTCTGATCCTTAGCAGCTAGATCTTTAAGATCCTATGAGGAACTTGAAAGTGCATTTATTAGACAATGGGGAGAAAGGAAATATCACCTCTACTACTTAACAGAATTCAGATCCCTTAGAAAGAAAAACTCTGAGTCGGTTCTATAATTTACACAAAGGTTCAATAAATTGTACAATAAAATTCCAGTTGAGGTTAAACCTTCACAACCTGCAACTAAGGTGACTTTTGCTAGCGCTTTTGACCCTGACTTTGCCTTATTATTAAGAGAGAGAAGATCAATAGATCTCACAAAAATGCAGGATGATGCAATCGAGATTGAATCAAATGTGATGGCATCAGGAAAACTTAAAGCAAAGACTGAAACTGGAAACAAAGAAAATAAAAAATTTAAAGAGCAAGGTGGACCTTCAGGCTCAAGAAAATCCTCGGGAGATAGAATAGAAGAGATGGCTAGGGTCATTCGAGATCTTTCAAACAAGATCTCGAAAATCGAACTAGAGAAATCGAAAAGAGATAATTTCCCCAGAAAAGATTTTTGGAGAAATCTTGAACCTCAGGGACCACAAAAAATAATTAAAAATGAAGATCAAAAAATTCAAACACCTTTTAAAAATGAAAACTACATCGAAGAGGAAGATTTAGGAGATTTTGAAGAAATCGATGAAGATATTAGTAAACTTGCCGATGATAATAAATCCACTTATTTATCAAGACAGGATTACAAAGCATATTTAAGTAAAGAAAGTACTTCGAAAGAACAGGTTAGCAGTAATATGAATGATGATTTCACATATCAAAATGTTGCAGATGATATTATTGCTGAATTACAAGGAAAATATAATTTGAGACCAAGAAATAAAAATCTCCCAAATGTTCCAACAAAAAAGAGTTTGCCGAGAAACGAGACCGATGAGGTAACTCCAAAAGTTGCAGATAAACAGTCTGCAAAAAGAAACACAATTGATACACAACCTGTATAGTTAGAACCAGTAGAAACACCCCCTGTGAAGACACAAGCTCCTATAAAGGAAAACAAGGTCCCATATCAGCGTAAAGTTGAGAAGAAAGGTATGGAAGCCCCAAACATTGAAAATGACAAGGCTCTAGGAAACTTTAATTTGGAAAATGAAATAAATAAAATCAAAATTCCTATTCCCCTTGTTGAGTTAGCTAAAAATCCTGTATACAGAAAACAAATCGCCAAAATGATTAATTTTTCCGAAGATGAAATCCAAGCCGACGCTATTAACTTAGAGGATGACAAACCTATCTTAGTCTTCGGTCGACACGTCAAAGGTGCAAGATACATCGTGGCTCCTTTTTATATTACATTAACTCTGTTTGATCACCTTCTCCATAACTGTATGTTGGATTTCGGAGCTTCCCACAATGTATGCCAAAGGCAATAATGGAAAAACTTGGTCTTGAAATCACAAGACCCTATGGTGACTTATATTCTTTTGATTCGAGGAAAGTAAAATGCATAGGTATGATTAAAGACCTAGTGGTAGGTTTGGCTTAGATACCTACTAAAAGTATTCTTATGGATGTAGTAGTCGTTGACATTCCCCCAAAGTATGGTATGCTATTATCTAGATCATGGGGTGCTAAGCTTGGAGGATCTCTCCAGCTGGATATGACTTATCCTACAATTCCAATTTTCGGAGGCCAATTCACTCATCTTTACAGGGAGACTAGTTTGGCATTTATTGTAGGTGACCCAAATAACCCCAAAAATCACCCAGTTTATATTGCCGACCAAGATTTAGGAAATTGTATATTATCTTTAGATGACGATTTTGAAGTAGATGTAGATGATAAATGTACAGAAGAAAAAATTTAAAAAAAAGAAATTAAAAAAAAATGTATATAGTACTGGTGTATGGAAAATGTATTTTGATGGTGCTTCCTCCTATCTTGGAGCCGGGGCAGGAGAACTTCTCATGGCTCCCGACGATCAATTTGTTATTCCTTTTTCATATAGGCTCTAGTGGAATGTAGATTGTACAAACAATGTATGCGAGTATGAAGCTTTAGTGCTAGGATTAGAAGCTGCCAGAAGGATGAAAATTAAGAAACTCGAAGTCTTTGGTGATGCAGAGTTAATTATAAAATAGGTGAATCGGCAGTATCAGGCTAAGCATCCTAGATTACAGTCCTATAGGAATTGTGTCTGGGATTTAATAGAGAACTTCTTCACATGTGTGAATTTTCATTTCATCCCAAGATCCGAGAATCAACAGGATGATGCTTTAGCCAAAGATGCATCAACTTTTACACCCCCGACTGCTTTTAATTTAAAATATAATATACAAATGAGACATTTCCCTTCAATACCAAATAACCTAGAACATTGGCAGGTTTTTGAATTTGATGAGCAGCTTCGAAAGTTTCTAGAATCTTTAGATGAATTTGCAGAAACGCATACCGATCAGGAAAATCAAAATGATCATTTTTGGATCATGCAAGAAGGGAAGGATTCTAAGGAACTTCATGATAAAATTGCAAACCACCGAATGCTTGTTCTCAAGAACAACCAGATCCCCAAGGGTCTAATCCCTTTGGAAAGACTTTTTAATAAAGATGATATCCCTTCTAAAACTACTCTACAACCCCAACCAAAGGAGGTTGAAGATTGTAATATAGGAACTGAAGATAACCCTCGAATGGTTAAACTTTCCAAATATTTATCAATAGAAAACAAGAATAAATACACAGAGTTGTTAAGAAAATATAAATATGTTTTCGCATGGTCGTATGAAGAATTGAAAACATATGACACTTCAGTGATTGAACATAAAATACCTCTCAAACCAGGTGTCAAACCTTTTAAACAAAAACTCCGACAATTTAACCCTATTTTACTACCTGTTATCGAACGAGAAGTTAAAAAACTTCTTGACGCTAAGATTATTGTACCCCTAAGATATTCTGACTGGGTAGCTAATCTGGTCCCAGTTAGAAAAAAAAATGGGGAAATCAGATTATGTGTTGATTTCAGGAATCTTAATAAATCTTCTCTCAAAGATAATTATCCTCTACCTAAAATGGACCATGTTCTTGAAAAAGTAGTAGGGTCTAATAGAATGTCAATGATTGATGGATTTTCGGGTTATAATCAGATTGTTGTCAGTGATCTTGACAAAGAAAAAAATGCATTTACTACTTCTTGGGGCACGTTTATGTACGATAAAATGTTGTTTGGACTAATGAATGCAGGAGCTACTTTTCAACACGCAATGGATATTGCTTTCATCGGTGAACAAGACAAGTTTGTAGTCATCTATTTGGATTATCTTACTATTTTTTCAAAATCGGATGAAGACCACATGATTCATCTCAAACAAACATTTGAAAAATGCCACAGGTTTGGTCTATCCTTAAATCCTAAAAAGTCTCATTTCGCTATGCAGGAAGGCAAGTTGTTGGGTCATATCGTATCCCGAGAGGGAATCAGGATTGATCCTAAAAGAGTAGAGGCTATAGATACAATATCTATTCCTAGGAATGTTAAAGAAATTCAATCATTTTTAGGAAAAATAATTTTCTTGAGAAGATTTATTCCTATCTTCGCTGAAATTGTTAAATTGATTAAAGATATGCTCAGAAAAAACAGTGAAGTAAAGTGGACAGCAGAAGCTAAGGCATCCTTTGCCCATATTAAGAAAGTTATAAGTGAGGCACCAGTACTAGCGAGCCTTGATTATCTTAAAGATTTTCTTGTTTTTTCATTTGCCTCTGAACACACGCTTGATGTCGTACTCCTTCAGAAGAACGAAGAAGGTTTCGAACAACCAATAGCCTTCTTTAGTAAAAGCCTCCATGATGCTGAACTCAAATACAATATAATGGAAAAGCAAGCGTATGCGATGGTAAAGGCATTGAAAGCCTTCAGAACTTATGTTTTACATTCTAAAGTGATTGCATATGTACCCACTAGTGCTGTAAAAGATATCTTAGTTCAAGAAGACAGTGATGGTAAAAGAGGAAGATGGCTTACAAAAATTCAAGAGTTCGACTTGGAGGTTAAACCAACCAAATTGGTAAAAGGACAGGGTTTAGATAAACTTTTAGCTGAATCCAAATTCAGGGCTCTTGGGATAAACAGTGCTCAAGAGGAAGAAGGATGGATAGACGTGAATGAAATTGATGACCAAATAGTCGAAAACAGGATCGAGGAGAAATTCACGTCATCGAATTGGTACAAGAACATAGTAACATACTTATTAACTTTGAAATGTCCAGCTGACTTGTCTCCATCCAAAGCTAGAACGCTGAAGCTGCATGCAGTTAAATACTATATTTTCGAGAAGCGATTATATTGGAAACACCCGCTTGGTTTCCTCTTAGTCTGTCTGGTCGAATCAGAAACAGAGGAAGTTATAAGTCAATTTCATGAAGGAATCTATGGATGGCACCATGCTTGGAGAGCTACAGCATATAAAATCCCGAGGGCTGGTTATTATTGGCCTAAAATTTTCCTATATGTCAATTCTAAGGTATGAGCTTGCAACCCTTGCCAATTTTTTACAGGGAAAGATAAGTTACCAGCGATGCCATTAGTCCCAGTCAAGACAGAAGCTCCATTTCAGCAATGGGGACTTGACTTCATAGGTGAGATAAATCCTCATTCAAGTGCCCAACATAGATGGATTCTGACTGCTACAGACTATTTCACCAAATGGGTGGAATCTATCCCAACAAGGAAGGCCACAGATTCAGTAGTTATAGACTTTTTAGAAGAAAATATCTTGTCTAGATTCGACTGTCCTAGAAAGATAGTCACGAACAATGTGCAAGCTTTTAATTCTATGGCAATGGTCAGTTTTTGCTAGAAATATAATATGGAAATGGTCTGGCAGAATCTTCTAACAAGAGCTTGATTAGTATAATAAAAAAACTATTAGATGAAAATAAAAAATCTTGGCACTTACATTTAAAATATGCTCTATGGGCAAATTGGATAGGCACAAAAAAGTATATCAGTACTTCTCCCTTTCAAATGGTATATGGAACAGATGTAGTGTTGCACATAAATTTAGCACTTCCTGTGATGAAACTATGGCAAGACGAGAAGGAAGAACCAAATCCTCTCACAAGAAGGATAAATCAGCTGATTGAAGTTCAGCAGCACAGGGATGTAGTGGATGAAAAG
>JASDQU010309306.1:0-63092 GCA_032191745.1 Picea mariana
AAATAATGCTCCAACCGATCCAAATGAGAAGAAGCTTATGAGTTGTAATTCAAAATCCAGACATGTTATTCTAGCAGCATTGGCACCAACCATTGCTAGCAAAGTGATGGGATGCAACACTGCTAAAGAGGTATGGGAAAAACTCAAGAATATCTACGAAGGTGATCCAAAAGTAGTTCCTCTTAAACATGTGCAAGATGAACATGCAATCTCTTTTCTTGAAACAAATATCTTCTCTCGATTTGGTATTCCAATTGAGATCATTTATGATAATGGACTAGTTTTCATACCTGTAAAGTTGACTCAATTCCTTAATAAGTTTGGAGTGAAACATTACACTTCATCAACTTATTACCCTCAAGGAAATGGAAAAACTAAGTAAAAAAATAAAAATCTTGTTAAAAGTTTAAAGATGATCATTAGTGACAAACCTTACCAGTGGCACACCTTACTGACTTATGCCTTATGGGTATATCATACAACCATTAATACAGGCATGGGTCATACCCAATTTCAACTATTATATGGTGAGGAATCCATCACGCCTATTAAACTTGAACTTACTCAAAGACGAATATGGTTGGTTATTTTCATATACTGCTAACGATGCATATTTGAAACACTATGTTGAACTAGGTTAAAATTTAAATTAATTAAATCAGAATTGTTTCTTGTACGTTTTGAAATTTTCTTTTCAATTAATTAAGTTTTATTTATTTATTTATTATTATTTTTTTTCTCATTTTTTAATTTATTTTACAGAAAAATGGATTAGTCAAGTTACATTATTATTTGTCATTGGTTTGCAATATTTTTCTAATTTGACTTGAATGATGAAGAAAGCAAACAAGAAAAGATAAATAAATTGACCTTGTTTTGTTTGCAATGCTAATTGTTGAGTACTTGCCAAACCAACTAAACCTCCTTACTACAACTCGATTGACATGGATCTTCCATGTTTTCTTCTTTCCTATTCTCCCCTTTCATGAATGTTTTTATATTGGCATACATTGAAACTTTCATCTGTTTTTTTTTTAAACATCATTCCTAAGAATAAAGTCTAATCAACAAATCAAAATAAAAAACATTCTAAGAAGGAAACCAAATATTCTAAGTTCTAGTCTACTAAGATTAGACTACCCTATGGAGTTGCCATGTGTTGACTCATAATTCGTCCACCTATTTCAAAATCTAGCAACGGGATATGAAACTTATAACTCATTAAAATATTTTAATAACTATAATAGGTGGGGTCCCCTACGAAATGATATGGTCCTCGTATGGCATTCACTTTCTCAACATTTTGACATGGCATTGTTATAACATGTCTAGGTTTCAATTTGGATTATCACCTTGAGCATATCATCAAAGAAGTTAGTTATTATATGGTGATCGATTTTTCCTTGATGCATATGAATTTATGGTTCTTTATTATATTTTCTACATGGTTATATCTTCACCACACTCAATGGCATTGAAGGTTTATAATTGGGATCATGTTTTTAAAATATAGAATTACAATACTCATTTGAAGCATGCTATTTGCATATAAGTTATATGCTTTGAATTGACATATTTCATCTTCCAGAGGAAATAAAAGTTTTATGTATAAAAGTGACATTTGATAAGTTTGAAAATCAAACAAGTATATGGTATACACTGTATATAACTTATGGCATATATTGATAAATATTAGAAGCAAAAGGTTGAAATTTTAAAAAGGTTATATATGTTTGATTTCAATCATGGTTATGGATCAACGCACATATCATATATCGTTTGAAATTGTATAATGGGTATTGATTATACTTGGTATCATTTGATCTTTGGTTCTAAATGAGACCGATGATGCATGGGTGGTGAGTTTGTTTTATGTTTTCCATGCATTAAACTTGAGGTGACTATGGAATTTATGCCACCAAACCCACGTCTTCCTCCTTGAATTTTGTTAGGGTTACCATTGTCATTCATTTATTTGTTTGGAAGTGTTGGAGGAAGCCATTACTACTTCATTTGGCTCAACCAACTGTTGTTGTTCATTGTGTAGTTGTTTGCAAGATCAAAATACTGATATAATTCAAGCTTAGGACCAATACCTATATGACTTCAGTGATCACAGGAGATCAGATTGTACTCCATTGTATACAGATATATTCAGATTGATTTTGAGACTAGATTCCACTATGCCTTGTTCGTGACTATGAAAGCCTATGGCACTTTGTATTTCCTATTCATGGCCATGAACAACTATTTTATATAGTTCCACATGGATCTATAGTGTAATCCATATTGGAATCCATGTGTACAAATTCTTTAAGGATTGTAATATTCTCATGAGTAACTAGCACTTCCAGTTGAGTCTCCATTACTCCACTTCTAGGAATTATAATGTATTTCAGCCATCACAGATACTCCTCTGACCTCACACATTAGGGGGCATCTGTTACAACAATGTTTTGCCTCACCCCATGCAACTTGCATAGATGGCATTTCCATTTCCCTATGTAGACTTGAAGTCCCCTTTTGTACCTTCGAGAGCCAAAAAATCACATTTTTCCACATATATGTGCCCTATCAGTTAGACAACAAGTGTATAAAAAGGTTTCTCCACTACATCCCATGTACATCGGGTTTGGTGCTCAAAATTAAAAACTATGTCGGGTTTCCATGTCATGTCACGAGATCCATGATCCTTGACCTTCCACATACTGGAAATGCTCTGTCTCGACCCTTTAGTTCCATTTGAAGGCTATAAATTGAGCCATATCCAAGCCTTGGAAAAGGAGAACAATTCAACTTTGAGAACAAAGACACTCTGGAGAAATTTCACTTCATATTGAGTCTACATCCCTTTGTCCTTCAAAGTATAAACCCCTTGTTCATCCCCCAATCTCTTCCTTATTTGTGATGGAGAACCTCATTGACTCCTTTATACGAGCTTTCCTTTGGTGGAGGATTGAATTGGTGGAGGCCCAACTGGAGGGACTTATTTTCTCAGTTATGGTATGTGTCGGTACAAAAGTTTGTCACATATATACTTCTACTAATTATTTTAATAGAAATACTATTTTCTCATCCAATTGATATCATGCAAATATTTGAATTATTATTCCATGGGAATATTTGTCATGTATGTTAATGGATTATGCTAATATATATGATAACATTATATATTATCACTATATTCTTGCGTATCTTGGTTTTTGAGGACAAGTTGCAGATATAGAGCTTTGAGTTGCGTGCTCAACAGTGGTCTTCATCGAACGTTCGGATGAGGTAGGCTCTTGGAATTGTCTTGTTAGCATTTCATTTATATAGCATATTTTGGATTAGAGTTTATTTCTGCCTGACATTCTGTCTGTTGTGGTTTATCCCATGCCATAGAGATATTTTCCTCGTAACAAAATTGGCGGCCATATTGGGGAATGATTTTCTTTTTTAGGGTTTGGAGTGTTTTTATCCTTGATTTTCTCTCTGTTAAATTGAGTTTCCTTGTCACCTAATTGCTTGGATTAACCCTTTCCCTAGTAGTGTTTCAATTGGTATATGCGGTTTTTCCCTTGACAAACACATACATACACRATATTTCCTCCTTTAGGGTGCGTACATATGCAAGTTTTTCTCAAATAGTCGTGTACATCAATTMTTTAGTATTGTTGACTGAGTTTGGTGTTTGCTAGGTGAGTTTGTTTGGTTGCTGAGTCTTCTTGGGTCTTTGTCCAGATTATTAAGTKCTTACAGAGTGATAGGAAGCCTTCTTATTATTGAACTTTTGGGCKATATTCTTTCTTATCATCCTTTTCATTGGTTGTCCTTGCAAATTGGTCTTCATGTTTACTTCTCGGTATCCTTCTTGGCTTGTCTCTTTTTGCTTGCAGTAGGGTCTACATGTGAAGCTGCTAYTCAGTTGTGGAATTTTCTTTTCCTTATATCAAAAATACAAAAAACATTTGTTCATTTGTTCATTATGGCATTTTCTCTTTTGATTACCTTGAATTGATTTTGACACATGTGGAGAGATTGCATTTCATTGAAATTGTAGAGATTGCATTGGAATTTTTGCATTTAGAAGCATACCATCTCTTTGAAATTCAAGATTATTACTTAGTAGTGTTTTTATATTTGTTTCTTTTTATATGCTAAGTTGTAATACCATCAATTTCACGACCACACCTCTTGAGTAAGCAAAATCCATTAAAATTAACGTTGATTAATTAAAATTGATTAGAAACGATTTTATTTTTCAATGTACACAAACAAGTATAGGACATAGGGCCTTGGAATAGGATCGTGTGAGTAAAATTCTCGAAGGCTATTAAACTAAACATGTGTGTCTAACCCAGGAGTGGTGAAACCCATTGTGTAATTAGTGATGTCAGGAGGCTCCGCTCACACCAGAGTTAAGCATTAGGTCACACAAAGTTGGTTGCAGAGATAACCCTCTAATACCTTCTTAGTGTCAAATATATTTCTGGGGTTCTATTCGTATTTGGGGGTCTTGCTAGTACCTTTACCTCTGTGAGAGGTGGTGCTTTCAAGATTTCGAGCTTTTTTACCCTACCCATACGGTGGATCGAACTTACGATTGTTCACCTGCACATTGGTTATATTGTGGTGACTCTAGTTTCTTGACATAGGTAGCCACATAGGTTACTTGCAGGGGTTATTCTGTAGGCACATTGATTTAGATAAGGGTCAGAAAACACACAACCTTTATCGAGGATTACCTCTCCGGGGGGATCTAACCTACTACGTTGTTAATCCCACGAGGGCCCTTATGAATGATTCATATACCTCCAATCTTTTGAAGGGAGTCTGAGGCCCCTCTTGGGTGAGACATACCTACTCTAGTGAGGGAGGCCCCTTTTAAACCACTATATCATGTTTGTGTTCATTGGCCTTGTTGCTTTATCTTGGTGTGCTCTCTGACTATTAGTTGACCCTAAGATTTGGTTTTATATCTAGATTCGTGAGTCATCATGGAGAGAGACCAGCCTCCTCGCAGGTCTTGTCATTTTTTGAATTTACCACCACATCTTGAGTCTTTATCGAATTTTCCTTCCAAAAGGCGTAAAGTTAATAAACATGGTACATATATCTCCACCTCCCAGAATTGTGATTATCTAGTTATGAGTACTGAGTCAAACCCAAATGTCACAGGGAGTCCCTCGACTCCTATATCTTATGTGATTAGTGGGATCCCTTTGACTCCTTTAGCCTCGACGGTTGGGTGGCCAATGATCCTTGCCTCTAATACTACCCAACCTATGGGTTATGCTCAAACCATAGGAACGAATCCTTTCAGATCTCTTTTTGGCACACCGGGTTACAATTCTTAGTCAATACCTTCGGTCTCTAATCCATTTTCTTTTTGTATGTCCAACATGATGTCAAAAATATCATCTTCCATTCCAACGGCTAATACGAATCCTATTTTTGGACCTTGGGGCATGGATCATCCATATGCGCCTATCTCATTTGGTGGAGGCCATATTCCCTAGATGAATCCTACAGTTGGAGGTTGGCCTCCTCTTTCTTTCGGGCCTAATCCTAGTATCAATGCTCCTGGATGGAGTACTTAGCTGAGAATACAAGTTACTTCCTATATTTTGTCCTTTATACCCTCTTCATCCATGCCAATTCCTACAACCACATTTATTACGACAAATCCCCCTCTGTTCTCTAGATTTCCATCCGAAGGGAGTCAGTTTCACACTATGGGAAACCCCTAGCCCGGAGCCCCTTCGATTGGGGGAAATGTATATAACCCTCATTATGTTGTTTCCACAGGTATGGTTCCCATACAAATTTTTATGAATCAATTTTGAGGAGGATATTATCCTATCAGATAGGGCCATGACATATACCAGAACCATGGATGCCCTACAATCCCTCCATCCCAATCTTTCTCGAGAGCATGGGCTCAGACGCTGAAACCCTGGATCCCTTTTCTAGCCACACTTAATGTTCCATATTTTTCAAAATTAATGAATGACCCTGTGCGTAACGATCTGTTATGGCCCCCTATCCCCACTAATCTTCCTTTAGACATTCAAAAATTCGAAGGAAAGAATGGCGAGGATCCGGGTGATCATGTCAGTTCTTTTCATCTTTGGTGCTCGTCTAACTCCCTTGATGATGATTCTATTCGTTTGAGGATATTTCAATGCACCCTCATAGGGGGTCTCTGTGAAGTGGTACAATGAGCTATCGAGGGGAACATACAAAAAATTTAATTAGATGGTTTTGGTCTTTCTCAACCACTTCTAGTTGTCGATTCGTTACGATGCCAACATAGAACTTTTGTCGGCCCTCTGCCGAGATAAATCCACACATATATTGGACCATATCCAAGAGTGGCATAGACGGAATAGGTTGATCAAAGCCTACATTCCTATAGAGTTTTTGTTGGAGTGGTTTCTTAAGTCCTTATTTCCTTATATTTCAAAGGATGTTTATACATCCATAGTAACATCGAAGGAAGAAGATATTTTCAAATCCCATCAATTGGACCTCATATATGCTCAATCTAGGATGTTGTATGAAATTATTCCTGACGCACCAAGGTCAAAATATAACCCTAGAAAAAATCACAGGCCTCATGCTAATGGCATCATAGGCTCCGCAAATGCTAAGTCTACAGACTTGGTGATGAACTAGTTGAAATATTTTTCTCTAAGCTAGCCTGTAGCAAGACAAGCTTTGGCTTCATCCTCCACTCCCACTTAGACGAAGGATGTGCATTCTGTACAATCGTCATCTAACCCAAATGGGAACCAAAAACTAGGAGGGAATAGAAGGAAAGGACGAGGTAATAATTGTAAGGGTGGGAAAAATAATAACAAAGCCAAGGATAAAAATAACAATGATAGATTGAATATCAATACTGGTGAGGGAAAGAAATAAAAAAAGAAGGTGAAGTTTCCTTGTAAACTTTGTAAAGATGATCACCTTACCCACCTATGCCTCAAATCAAGGAAGCCTCGAGGCTCTTATCATAGTCGCCTGCTGTGCTGACAAATCCACTTCCGCATAATCAACACATGGCCTCGGGGATCTCCAACATTGAAAATGCTTCAAGCAAGAGTTAAAACCTCTCAAGACATGAAGGTGGCTATCTATGTGTCAATATGGTCAAGTCTTAGATTGTCGTAGCCACTTGATCTCGTTATTACGGTGCATAATAGACTGTTGTAGGTCCAGATTATCCTCCTTCTCCAGAAACACCCTTGCAGATAAAAAATTTGGAACCTCCACCTCATATTTCGAAAGGATTACTAAAGCACTATGTCTACAATCCTATTTCCAGAGTTTCCCAAAACTATTCGATTATCGAAGATCTAGGTCAAACCCCTTGTGCAATGTCAGCTTTGGAGGTGCTCTAGATGTGTCCTTCACAAAGAAATGCCTTGTTATATGATTTAGGATCTCTAGACCCATTTGGATCGAAGGTTATTAAGTTTTACATCACAGATGTTAAGCCTCACTTACCTTACCATGTGGACTTTCAAATCCATGTGGAGTACACGAAAATTACCATCAAATGCACTGTAATTGATGAAGGTGCTATGACATGCGTGATGTCCCTAACCTGTTGGAAAGCCATTGGATCTCCAACTCTATCCCAATCTATGACTATGTTGACAAATTTTGATGGGCGTTTGTTCTGAACCCACATAATTCTTCCTGCTTTTTCGGTCCAGTTAGGTGGAAAGACAGTGGAGGTTGATGCACCCCTCCACTATAATTTAATACTAGGGTGTAATTGGACTTATGCCATGACAACAATCATGTTGTCAATTTTCCACACTTTATGTTTTCCTCATGAAGGTAAAATAGTGATGATTGATCAATTGTCCTTTGCGCACACTAGTCCTAATGCATCAGTTGGACCTTCAGTCCCTATGATTGACATTTCTCAATAGGAAACTGAGGATGTTGGTGTCAAAATGTATTCCTCTCTCATGGGTAGATTTGATTTCATGGCACCAATTCATCACATTCATGCCATTTCCAGTGAGTCTTCGTCATCAATGAGGTCCGTTCCTTTTCGTACTTCATATTTCAATGACCCTTGGACCCTACCTTCCTCGAGTATGTCATACGAAGGTCAATCACACATTGGGATGAAAATGCCATTGTTAGAAAAAAAAATTGCGTATCAGTCTATTCTTGATGCTACAGTTGACCCTAAACCTTTCTCCTCACAGACAAACGAGGAGGATCCTGTTCTAGAGCCCGTATGGGCCATCCAATATTCTTGTTTGCATGATTTCCTCGATGATACTTTACCCTCAAATGAATCCATCTTAGAGGTGATGTATGGTCCTAATAGGCCTTGGGATGATATGCATAATCCATTCTATATCCTCCCAGATCTTGTTAGGATCAAACATGATGACTTTAGTTCTACCTTGAGTGAGATGGTTGGTTGTTGGGCCCTTCATTTTGGATAAGGAATTGAACACATTTTGAATGAGCACAAGTTGCACAAGATTTATCAGAGGCCTAGAGGAAGAGAAACATAAAGTATTTGCGAAATTCAGTGCAACTCCAGCTAAACAACAAATGGTTGCAACAGAACAAGAAAGCATGCAAGGTGAGAAGGAAGACACAACCCAGATATATATAGGGCTGAACATAAGTGTAAAATGGTTGGTTGGGTTGGGTTAGTAGGATTAGTTGTTGATGATTTTTGTAAGTCGATTAAAGTCAAGTCTTGAGTTTGTAATGAATTTGATTTGCGAGTTTGAGAATTGGAGCTCTACGACATGAGTCCAGAGCCAAGAGTCTGTACAACGCACTACTATGTAATTTTGATCCTGTAATCAGAGGAAGATTTTGGAGATAATATGAAGAGGGACCTAAATTTTCAAATATGATGTGTCTCTGTGTGTTTACTTATGCATTACAATATTTCCTTATGGCTTATGAGTTCTATTTGATGGTTCTACATTTAAATGCTTACTAACAACATAAGTAGGTTCGATTCTTGCACATGTATGTTTCAGATATGTTCATGTCTCTTGCGCAAGACCAGGAATGAGTCCTGAAGGATATATGGATCCTCTTAAGTATTTTCCCTACCCTTCCCTATCTATCTGTCTCAGCAATGCTTCGAGTGAGACTTCTTCTCTTCAGAGGAGATGAAAATGCCAGTGCTCTAGACTACACGGTACCTTTTGTTGGTAACTTGAGAAGGACCCTGGTCTGATCAAACTTGTGCCAACAAAATGGTTCCATTGTTGGGACTTCTGTTAAAAGGGAACCTGTAGGGAGAATGCTTCTGCCGATCCATAAATATGGTATTGATCAATGGTGGGAAATCGACTGTGACGCCTTCATATGGAAAGAAGTGGAACTGAGGAGAAAATCAGTGGAAAACACTCGCGAAGTGATATTTTACTCAGAAAGATCAAGCGACCAGTACGATATTTTCTAGGTCAAATTCCTGGAAGAATTTTTTCACTGGATAAAGAGACTCCAAGAAGCTCTAGAGTTCTAGGGATGGGCCAAGAAGATATGTGCATGGGATACCGAGAAACTAGCAATACTCCAGAGGTTGGATTGTCCAGTTGCGTGAGCAGTTGATTTTTGGGTTAGCAGCACATTAGAAGGTTATATCATTGAATTTGTAGCTGAGAATCACCATTCCTTCTCACGGGAAAAGGTGATTTTCAAGAAATATGCAAGGGGAAGACTGTTGAAAGAAATCCCCCTATAGATTAAGGTTTTCTTGATGGAAGAAGGGATATTGACGATGTCCCCGACTGAGATGGCAACGTAAACACCCTCGCTTGGGGTAGGGCGAGGTGGGGTGATAGTCATGGCATGAGAAAGGGAAGGGTTATTTGAAAAATGGGGGGGATACAACAAGAAATGGACCAAAGAGATGAGCGAGCGTTGAAGAGAGCCGCCATAGTTGAGACGTGGTGGCATGGAAAGATCAAGAAAGAAACAAGACAGTCTGAAAGGTTGAGGAGAGAAGGCAGATCAAGAGAAGCAGAGGAGAGACAGATGGAAGAATTGCAGAAGATGAGAAGACATGAACAAATGGCCAATCAAATATTAAACAAGAGAGAAGCACAGAGAGAAAGAAGTCCCCAAGAGGTGGGACAAGAAGGAGAAGTTACAGACGTAAGAGAGGAAGAAGCCGACATGAATCTTAGAGAAGAAAGAGAAGTTTCATCCCCGATAACATGAGAGATCAGGAATCCAACTGAAGAGATCATCCCAATGGAAGCAAATGAGACCCCCCAGATGAAAGAAAACTACCCTGAAGCCAGTGGTGCTAGCTTCGAATCACCCATACCCCAAGTGTCTTCTGATACTACCTTCTCATGCTAGTTCTGTTTCAGTACAATTAATTAGTTAGTCACAACCAGGAAGTGTGAGTACAGGGAGGATATTAGGATTCCCTGGTAGATCGCAAGCAAGATCATTAGGATTCATATTGATAGGAACAAAAAGATCAACAATGGCCATCCATGTAGGAAGTTTGATTGCTCGATACCCAAAATTTTGGGGTAAGGGAGATGAAGACGTTGAGCAGCATTGGTTCTTATGTGAAGCAATCTAGAGATCCAAAGGGACTCCAGATGTGAATAAGTTGGTCGAGTTCCAAACTACATTGAGAGGTCACGCTCTCAAGTGGTACATGGATACCATTGATCCAAGAGTGCCAGGGACGCAAGGTCAAGTGTTCACACTCGACAAGGTACAAACAAGGTTCATAGTAGAGTTCAAACTACCCCAGTCAGAACAACAGGCTCTATCTGAGTTACGTGAGATCCAACAGCGGGAAGGTGAATCGGCCTGGGAATATAGCCATAAGTTCAAATATTCCATAGGGAGGTTGGCACATCCAATCCACGAAGAACATCAAAGGGAGTGGTACATTCAAGGGTTTCTGCCCCTGACTCAGATTCCGCTAACACAACAACGGATAGCCACATTAATAGACGCCTTGGAAAAATCGATGAAGATTGAAGCCATGAAGAGATACCCTGGGAACCTGAGAGTAACCAGACCCCCAGTGGATGCCAATCTAGTGAAACTAGAGGGGCAGATATCGACACTTATAGAAAATATCCAAGAACTGACGATATCCAGACTAGGAAGACCACAGGTTTGGTGCACTAGATGTTATATGGAAGGTAATATGGCGAACGAATGTCCATGAATAAGGGGATTGGGACCCCCTCAGAATCCGATGATATCTACACCAAGACCCATGGGAGGAGTTGCACAAGTGTCGACGAACTCACCATTCCATAACCCCACCCCATATAATTGTTTCCTAGGAGGCCAAGCAACACGAACAATGGAGTATTGTGAGATCTACCAAATCTATGGGCATGGGCCAAGAGAGTGCCCCATTATGAAGAATATTCGACAGTGCCAAACACTGTACACTATGAGTTCTATGCATCTACCACACATACTACCAATCAATGTAGAGAATTGGATGCACTTGTAGACAGGTTAGACCGAACAACATTCAGGGTGAATGAAATCCC
Source organism: Picea mariana (assembly GCA_032191745.1). NCBI lineage: Eukaryota > Viridiplantae > Streptophyta > Pinopsida > Pinales > Pinaceae > Picea > Picea mariana. The sequence continues at coordinate 11,520 of JASDQU010309306.1, forward strand.
TCAGGGACCAGGAAGAGGTCAAGGAGGTGGAGCCGGAGGAGACTTCAGAGGAGGAAGAACTAGGGGAAGAGGTCCAAGAAGATGTTATAACTGTGATGAGAAAGGTCACTTGGCTAGAGATTGTCCTCATCCAAGGCGACCATGGTGCTCTCACTGAAGAACAAACAGACATGCAACAAAAGACTGCCTAGAGTTAATCGTAAAGTGGGAAGACATAGTACGACAAAGAGGAACTAACCTTATCAGTTCAGAAATCAAGAGGATTTCTAAGGGACAATTTCCCAACCTTAATATCTTTACTCGAGGAGGAGCGAAGACATGAGCTGATGATGATACTCTACCTCAGATCTAGAAAGAAACACCTAAGGGAGACAGGTATGAACCTCTAAAACAAAAGATGTGCTTTAAAGATGTCATAGAAGTATTTCAAAATATTCCTAGTCCTGAAATACGAGAGAACCCCGCCCCAACCGACTGTTTACCTTAACATGGGACAAGTCTCTACTTCACCCCCTACACCCAGAAACCTTGTAGTCATACCAAGACAACCTGAGCAACCTCAAAACATAGTTGACCTTTGGTTTCAATTATTCTCTGACATTCTGGGGAATGATCAACTAACATAAAAGTTGTGCAATGCGCTATACCTAGTTTTAGGGAACGAAGAACCCCTAGAAACAAGGATAAGGGCCAATCTTCCTGAGAAAAGTACTCAGAGAGTGCAACGAAGAAAAGTACAAACCGACAAGGAATTCATATTAATATCCCAGTTAGATGAATTTGAAATTAAGGATGTCATGTTGGACCTAGGGTCATATGTGAACATTCTACCTAAGAAGACCCGGGAAGCCTTATGAAAACCTAAGCTGACATATTCCCCAATTCAATTAAGAATGGAAAACAAATATTGTTTCTTACCCATAGGAAGACTGGAGAATGTGGAAATAGATGTAGCAGGAGTAAAAACAGTTGTTGACTTTGAAGTCATTGAGATCATGGGAGATAAGGACCCCTACCCTGCACTACTTAGCATTGATTGAGCCTATGATAATTATGTAGTAATCAATTTTAATAAAGACACCATGACCTTTGAGGCTGAGGGAATCAAGGTAGTTCAACCTTTGGATCCATATGTAGGACCTGTTATCGCACAGTTTGTAGACACAAGAAAGGATAAAGAATAGTAGGTCAAACTGGAGAAATAGGAACCTTCCCCACCCAATGTCACCACAATGGGGAGAATCTTTCTATTTAGGGAGGCTAGGCCTAGGGGATACGTTCTCGGTAACCTGGGGTTTTGAAAGGGCAAAAGCTAATAGTACAAAGAAAAATTTCCCCTTCATAGATTACCGCCGATCAGATAGTCCTGGCTAAACAACCAATAATAGAGTATAACCAAAGAAAAGAAAAGCACCTACTTGAGACAATGCAACAAGGAAACTGATACGTGCAATCTTGGTTAGTACTTCATATAAATCAGTGACTATCTAATATTCAATATGAACAAATTTGAAAGTAAATGTTGACGAAGTCAATGTTTACAAAATAGTAATAGCAGTAATGTCACTTCACCAATAAATACTAGAATGATACAACATTCGATATGACAAATCACTTCTTAACTCAATTAATGCCTTCAACTACTATTCAACTGCTCACAAGATGAAACATTGCTGCAATAAAGATGAAATATTCAAAGATGGCATCAGTGACTTAGGGTTAGTAGGTTAGGGTTAGTGTAGTTAGGTTTTCAATTCAAAAGAGTTTGAGAGTGTTTAGATCCAATTCTAATTCAACGTTGGAGGTCTGAGATCAGTTCCTTAGGGTTAAATGGAATCAATCATGAAGGACGTAAGAGTTGAAGGGGATGAGACTTAGAGGACTAGAGGGATAAGTTTTGAAGTGCTTCTAAATCAGGGCTTCAAAATTGTAACCCTAAGGGAGAGAGGCTCACTCCGGTGTTGCTAAAGAAAGGCCTCGTGCTCTCTCCTCCTTCCTGACAAACATCTAGCTCAAATGAAAAACAAAGTCAAGACAAGAGGGTTTAAAGAGGGAGAGTGTTTCTAAGGCAAGGCTCTTTCATCAAACCCTAAAATAAAATGGCCCTAGGTGAAGATAACCTAGGCCTGGGATGTCCTCTTCCTCTTGAAGTCAAAAGGTATGGCTAGCTTAAGGGAAGAAGAAAAAGGAGTGTAGCTATGGCTAGGCTCTCTTCTTCTTCTTAAACGGCTAAATTTTTTTCTATCAAGGGACATGAGACAAGGACCTACTTGTGTGCTTGTCACCTAGGGTTTTTATTCAACAAATTATAAATACATGTAAGAAATAAGACTACAACCATTCAATCAAGAATTTTTGTAGAAAAATACTTACAATTCATCAAGAAAATAATCATGCAAACCCTAGTTGTAACACCTTCCTTCAATAAAAACACCACAGAATGCCAAAAATATCTTCCTTCAACAAGTGCGCCTTCCTCAAATCAGCCAATAACCCAAATAGGGCACAAATTTCAGACCTCACTATGAGTGAGTGACAATTGATGATAAAAATGAGAGTCAAAACCCTCAATATATAGTGTATCAATGACCTAATTTTACCTTTTAGGTCATAAAAAGACCGGCAAGGTCATAATGTCAAAATAATATTGTTTTTGCATTAAATGCTAAGTAAAAAGCCCTGATCAAGTAAAAATGAGAGTGAAATCCCCTTCAAGGGAGGCGCTAGCCCTTTCTAGAGCAAATGAGACACCAAGGAGCAAAACGTTAGCCCCCTAGGGGCCTCTCCAACATGCCACATGTGCCACTGCTGCCCAGTTTGCCTCCAAAAGAATCCATGAAGTTGGATGACATCATGGTGAATATGGAGACATCCCAAGCCTTTCAAGGCTAGCATTCCACTGAAAAGGGGTCATTCCCCCCAGGTCTAGTCCTACCAGAGTGCCTCTGATAGAACATCCTCTTCCTCTCTGGTGCAAAAGCCATGATCCATATCCATCTTGTCTCTACCCCCTGATGGGGTCTCAACATCCATCTAGTGGGCTCTTCAGCCCCATGGAGGTCTGAACTGGTCATCTCCCCATGTGCACTAGTCCAAATGGTACCTGTCCGTTGGGCATGGTCCTACACATCAAAAGCTACGCCTTCCATGGGCTCATCAGTCACCGGGATCATAGAAATGTTAATCACATCTCATCGTAAATATTATTAAACATATGCATAAAAACCCTAATACATCAGTCAATAGCTCAAAGACATTACAAAACCTACAATACAAGATTGGAGAAAAAGACAAGACGTCCTATTGGGCTAGTGTACACAAGAAAAGGAAAGTTTCCAGGAAGATTTCATCCAAGCCATGTAAGTGAGGTGACGTGGCTAGGGGATGTCCAGACATGTGGGTGCAATGAGGGCCAAGAATGCATAATGTTATCTGTGAGTGCCTTTGTAGAAGGCGAGCTGTAGCTGTCATGGATTCATTTTTTCCAAGCCCGTTCTTGCTTTATTCTTTTATTTGCTTTTTCTTCTTATTCAAGGGCTAACCAAAGGACATTGCCTTGGCATGGTGACCAGAGATGACAATGTTACCCACAAGTACTTTCACAGAGATGAGAAGGCTGGCTCGTGATGAGACCCCCTTTCCCTTGGCCATGCATCCAAAGGTCACTGCCCTAGCGTGGTAACCAGATGGTGGCAATGCCATACTGTTAGGTACCCATGAACCTAATATGTTGGCTCATGATGAGACCCCCTATCCTCTGAATAGGTCTTGTTTTTTATTTTCTAGGTCCCTCTTGTTTCTTTCTAAGAGGCCTTTTATTGCCTTCTCGAGGAAGCATCTCGAGGTTTTATTTCTAGTCTTTTGTCTTTTACCACCTGCTTTTACCTTCTGGGCATTTAGCCCCTTCTTCCCACAAGATAAGGTGCAATCCTACAAATAGGTCAACCCAATGCCCAGACAAGGGGAACGGGATAAATGAGCGGGAGATAATATGTAAAAGTGGTAGTATGATGGGAGCGGATGATGGCTTTTCAGAAATTCCCCAGTGCCAAACCAAAACCTATGGGCACAGGCTTGCTAGGGCATCATGTCAATTTCCCCAAGCATGGTCAAGTGGGCCAATGTAAGATCCAAGCAATTGTTAGAGATAAAAGGAATCAGATGCATATCTTTAAAGGTTTCAATGATCAAAAGTGACACATACCATGATACCTGGACCAATTACCTCATGGAGCAAGAACCTCTTCTGATACAAGACCAAGCCGATGGTGATGGATGCTACTGCTGCTGACAAGACAAAGCTGATGGAAGAAGAAAAGTATGGGCCCTCTAGGGACATGCTCAGGTCAATCCTACTCTCGGTACCCCATGTCTAGGACCTGTGGGCCTCAAGAAATGATCTCCTAGTTATCCCTAAAAATCGGGGATAACAGGACCCAGGTATACAAAACCAACAAACAATAATATGGAGGGAGAAGACTTGGACCAGTTGTACACTGTAACAACTGGGATGAGAAATGATTATATAAACCCCACTGCTGATGGGTCAATAAGTTTGAGAAGTATACAGTCAGCAAATGAAGATTCAGAATTGGCTTTTGATAGTTGGCAACAAGGGTCGCATGAAATATTCTCAAGAAGATGTACAACTGTCAGAGCGACCAGATGGGTTGGGACCGAAGTTAGAGAACACCCAGTACATGATGGCACCTCAGATCTTGACAGTTTTTTGCACAAGATGGAGGAAAATGTAAGAGAAGATCAAAGAATCTTGGTACTAGATGTATCCTTTCAGAACAACCCCGCTAAATGGTGGGCCAATCATAAATCCATACTCAGAACTTGGGACGAGGTGAAGCAAGTTATCAAGTACATGTTCCAGAATAAGGAGCAACTAAAATTAGAGATGCAAACATATATCCAAGTTGCACAACTGTTCAGCGGAGAATCACATCCTAGAATACACATTGAAAAGTGCGTGACACAGTGGCAGGCTGCAGGGATACCCTCTCACTTCTAGGTTTAGGTATTTCCCCACTCTCTAGGTCCAATCCTGAAATCTTGGTTTATACATGAGGAAACCATAAGACAAACCAACGACTGGAAAACACTGGCATCTCATTTTTGCAAGGAATTCTCATTCACAAGTACCCTGAGCTTGAAGTAGCCCTGCAAAAGATTAAAGAATTTCTTTTTATAGATAATGGTAATCATAAATCAAACTTAGTGGTATCTGCCAAACATAGCCAAGAACTTCAGACAAATCTCCACTTTCCTATTAGAAAAACAGGACCGTAGAGAAATAAAATAAAACAAATGCGGAAACAAAACACAGAAGATACACAATACAATAGAGACACATATTTACGTGGTTCACCTAGTGTGGGCTACATCCACCAGAGAAATTGTTAGTTCCTTCCTTTATTATTATTGAGGAAATGAAGTGATACAACCTGCATCAAACCTATTGTAACTTCCTCTTCTTTCTTTCACAGTGTCCTATCTCAGAATACAATATTCGCTATGATACATAGTCGCAAAACATTTCCCTCAAAAGAGAGGGTTTCCTTCTAGGGAAAAAAACCCTAACATAACTTCTATCGTTAGATCTGTGACCTTATAATGAACAGTTCAAATTTACAATGACATTACAATAACCCCCCTCTGCACTACCCCGCGTGGAAGATTTACTTCTGGGGTGTAAATACTTCATGGGGTATAAACACGGCTGAAAACAAAAGATCTCTGAATCAGGAAGATAATCAGGCTCCACAACCAATATTTCCCTCAACTGAGAAGCCTATAGAATGCTTTCAGATTAGAAAAGATTCAGAAAGTCTAGACGACTTAGAAGAACTGAAAAACCTAGCCATCAAAGAGACAGAGGGGAGCAGAGAAATTCAAAACACCATACCTATCTAGATCGATAGTTTCTACAATCACCAATTAACATTGCACAAAATCAACATAGGGACCGCAGAGCAACCCAAGATAGATATGGTGGGATATTACTAGGATGAGAAAACCAGTCAGGAAATATAGAGTTTACTGTGGGAATATGAGGACTTGTTCCCAAAGACTTTTTCTGAGTTAAAGGGAATCAAAGGAGTCATGAGAGAAATGAAGATTGAGTTAAAATCAGGATCCAAGCCCGTCAGACATAGACTATACCGTCTTAACCCAAGAGTAAAAGAGAAGGTTAAGAAGGACATAGATACGATGTTGGAAGCAAGTCTCATTTTTTCAGTAGAAGAAGCAGAGTGGGTCAACCCGATAGTCATTCAAAGCAAGAAAGACACAGAGGATATTAGAGTCTGTGTAGAATACATAAGTCATAACTCTGCCTATGTACATGACCCCTTCCCAACACCCTTTACATATGAGGTGCTAGAACAGGTTGCAGGAAAGGAAGCATACTCATTCACAGATAGATTTTCAGGATACCATCAAGTCAGGATCGCTGAAGAGGACAAAAGAAAGACCACTTTCATAACAGGATGACTTTAGATCTACCTTGAGTGAGATGGTTGTTCATGCTGTCTTCCATTATATATGCATGGTATTTATGTTGAAGGAAACATGGATAATATTTCTCCTACCGTCCTGATTGACATCTCTTGAATTCATGGAAAAATTGAGATCGTATATATCAGTGCAGATTGTTCGCCTGAAGAAATTTATATCTACTCCGATCTCTTCAAATAATTTCATGATGTATTCACTTGTTTATATGAAGATATGTTAGGGATCGACTCCAGCATTGTCAAACATGAGATTAATACCTATCAAAATGCTATACTTTTTCGAAAATGTATTAGAGCTGTTAATCCTAGGAAGGCCCCTGTTATTAATGCATAAGTAGAGAAGCTACTTAATGTTGGTTTTATCTACCCGTATCCCTTGAATGAATGGGTGTCCAACCTCGTTCCCATGAATAAAAAACAAGGAACCATATGTGTATGTATGGATTTTCAAGACATGAACAAGGCTTTTCCTAAAGACAACTTCCCAACTCCTTTTATTGACTAGATTCTTGATGAGTGTGCAGGAAGCAAAATATTTTCTTTTATAGGTTGATTTTCAGGGTATAATCAAATTCAAATCAAACTCGAGGATAAACATAAGACGACATTTATTTTTCCTTCGGGTACTTTTGCATACAAAAAAATACCTTTCGGCCTTAAAAACATCGGAGTAACCTTCCAATGCGCCATGACCTTTTCTTTTCATGATCTCAAGCATATTGTCGAATTGTACCTAGATGATCTTGCTGATCACTCTCGCAATATATTAGATCACTCCACTCACCTTCGATTAGAATTTGAGATATTCTGTAACTATCACATTCGGTTGAACCCTCACAAGTGCATATTTTGTGTTAGGTCTGGTTGTATTTTATGATTCTTAGTATCTGAGCATGGGATCATGGTAGATCCTATGAAGGTTGAGGCAATGCTTCAATTGTCTCCCCCACACAAAATTCGACAAATTCAAGGTTTACAAGGGAAGGATAATTTCTTGTGTCGTTTCATAGTGAACTATGCCAATTTGACTAAGGGTTTCATGCATCTTTTGAAGAAGGATACTCCGTTTATATGGGATGAGAAATCCCAGGAATATTTCAATACTCTTAAGAAAGATTTGGTATCGACATCTTTGTTGGAGACTCCAGACTACAATAGAGACTATTTTATTTATATTGTCACATCTGAAGGGATGGTTGGTATGGTTTTGGTTCATGATGATGATGAGCTCCATGATTACATTGTCTACTAACTCATCCGAAACCTAGTTGGTCCTGAACTCAAATACTCTCATGTAGAGAAACTAGCCTTGGCCGCCAAACATGCAATTCAAAGATTACGACATTATATATTACTTTGAAAAAATACCATAGTTGCAGATATCAATCCATTTCAATACGTCCTCACCAGGTGTATCATAGAGGGGAAATAAAATAAGTGGATTGTTATTTTACAAGAATTTGATCTCGATTTCGCTTCGGTGAAGTCTAAGAAATTGCTAGCTTTTGTCGAGTTGATATCGGACTTCCCTTGACTAGATGAGGACATTTTTCATGATGATTCATTCGTGGATGAACATATATTTCTTATATCATCTTTGGACCCCTAGTATGGAGACATTCTAATTTATCTTCAAATATTGAAGCTATCCCCGCATTTGTTGAGATACGATCGAAAATGTATACATCATCAGGCTAAAAACTACCTTATCATCGGCGACACTTTGTATCATCGAGGATTAGATAATATTTTACATCATTGCTTGACTCACGAGGAAGTTGATTCTGTTCTCAATGACTACCATAGTGGGGCTTGTGGTGGTCATCTATCCGGGCTTGCGACAACCCAAAAATATTGCGAGTTGATTATTTTTTGCCATCAATTTTTAAAGATTGTGTTGAAGCGGTTAAGAAATTTCACCCTTGATAGGTGTTTGCTTAGAAAATGCGCTTGCACCTAGCCCCTCTTCACCCAGTCATCACCGTCGGTCCCTTCCCCAAGTGGGGGGTAGATTTTATGGATTGTAACCTAGCTTCGACTGGGGGGCATCAACATATCATTGTGGCCATGGATTACTTCACTAAATAGGAAGAGGCCATGGCTACCGTTAAATTTGATGGTAAGACTGCAACATTCTTCGTATTCAACCAAATTATAGCCCGGTTTAGAATCCCAATAGAGATTGTCACTGATCATGGTAGTCAATTTCAGAATGAAATGATTAAAAAGTTAGCATCAAAACTGGGGTTTAAACACGGTAATTCTTCCCCTTACTATCCCCGGGAAAATGGACAAGTAAAGGTGGTGAATAAATCTCTCAAGACCATTTTGCAAAAAACTGTCAGCCAAAGTAAATCTGACTAAATTTTGATGCTTTACCCTGTAGTTTGGGCATATCGAACCTTGGTAAAGACTTCCACCAGTTTCTCTCATTTTAAGTTAGTACATGGCATGGAGTCGATTCTTCCAATTGAATGCAAAATGCCTTCCCTCAATCTGGAAATTGAGCTCTTACCTGACACATACGATCTTGAAGAATGCCTCATACACCTAGAGTGTCTCAATGAGAAGCGTCGAGATGCCTCTATGACTATCAAAGTGAATAAATGATGTGTTAAGGTTCAATATGATTGGTATGTTTTTCCTCGATAGTACGATGAGGGTGACTTGGTTCTCCTGTATGACCAAGCCAAAGAACCGTTGGGGGTAGGAAAGTTCAACCCCATGTGGCACGATCCTTATATTGTGTGTCTTGTATTAGAGAAAGGAGCCTATGAATTTGAAGATTATGATGGGAATATGATGGATGGGCCCAGAAATGGGATCTAACTTAAAATGTATTACACTTAAATCCCTCAAAGCTTGGGAGTGACCTTTTGTATACTAGTGTATCTTAGTGTATATACATCTTTTCCTTTATGTCATTGGCTTGCTTATCAAGTTTTCCCTTGGTTGGAGGATGTCGATAGAGTCTTCAGTTTACTTAGGGTTTTCATATGGTGCCAGTCATCATACACGAAACATGGCTTCCACTGCTTGGGTCATTTACTCACCTGAGGACCAGCTAGTGTCTTTAGGTGGCGTTCATCTAGAGCCATCAACGAATAATGTGGCTGAGTATAGCACCATTATAGAGCTATTACATGACACCATATAACATGGTTTTCAGTCTTTATAGGTTCGCTTGGACTCCCAATTAGTCATATGTTAGTTAAATGACAGTTACCGTGTGCGAGACCCTACTCTACTATGAGGATTCCTATGGGTACGATTGTTGGAACAATACTTTGATTTTCTTACTTATAATCACATACCTAGAAGTTCTAATCATGTATCCGATGCATATGCTAATTATATTTTATATTGGCATTTTTCACATAAATAAGAAAATAAAATACATTCATGCATGTGCACATTGTAACATATATAAGTAAAGCCGAAGACCATTTTTTTTTATATTTCATCCTTTCAAAAAATATGGTGTCATAGTACAAATAGGGATCACACCCTCAAAATACATATATGGTCGGTATATAATATGACCATGGCATCTACGCATGTGTCATCGAATACGTATCATGATAGCACACTATGAATTTTGCAAGACTAGAATATTCACACCCACGCATGAGGTAAACCCAACACCTGTCGTTGCATAGCCTCTAGCAGATCCTCTACTTGAACCATAGGAATCCTATGCATCAATCAAGACAGGTTCCTCTAAACATTCTGTAGCACTCTCTCCACATCTCCTCCCACGTTATAATCTCCTTGGATCCTTCATTGATGTCATGGGAATCCCTCTGGCCATTGCACACCTACATCTATGTAACAAATCAGTTGTTAATACTTGATACCATACAAAAATATTTGCATTTTTTTTTTTTTATTGAAAAACACAAAAAATGAATATATAAAAAAATTTCTTACCAATATCACCATAGGTGAAACCTGGTGGAAAAGGCATGTCTGGATCCCCTCTGTAGTCGATCCCACCATAAGAGTAGTTATCAATGGCTATGACCTGTCAGTGCAACCAGAAAAATAACTCATCATTGTAGGGGGTTGGCACCCTACCACCTCCTAGCCACCTCATCACATCGGTCCACCGTGACATGGATGGATTGCACTATTCGTGTGAAGTAATCTCTACTCTAGGGATCAATCCTAGAACTCGCTCAAAGAAAAAACTACAAAGAATGGATGCAAATATGAAATTTCTCATTTTCCCTTGTTTGCAATCCGTCAACTGGCTCTTCATGTTAGCCAAAATTAACGTACACCAGTCATAAACAATGGGTCTTAAACACTCCACCGCATAAAACATGAGTGGCCTTGATTCCTTGTGCAACGAGGCCATCCCCCAAATCCATGTAAGTACAAGCACGATGCTCTTTAAACTCGTGTTCTCAATTTCCTTGATTGGGATTTGGATCCCTACTTTATCTATGACTGCAACACAATGGGTGGAAATGTACTCCTCCTTAGTCATACCACCCCCATCCCCTCGGACCTTGATATTCACTACCTCTCCTCGACAAGACAATCATGTGATAAAATATATATCATCCACTTCAATCCTCAATGGTTTCCCATCGAGGTTGAAGGAATTTGTCTCCAGACCCCAGTAGTTTACTAGCAACTGGAGTAGCCTCACTTGAGTCCTCATTCCCTTGAGAGCCAAAAAATTACAAAGTCCACATTTTTTTAAATCTTGTTGGGCCCCTGCATCCCTTCCCACTACTGCATCTATCTCTTCATTCTCTCTCTCCTTCCATTCAATCACCATCCTGCAAAGGAAAATCCATTTTTTGAGTTAAAACCTTTCAAAAATGTTTTCACAAACTTGTACACAGGCTAACTTGGTAACAATCGTGTATAGGGTTGCATATACACAATCATGCTTCACTTTTCCCACGTATATGGGGTCTTATATGTGACCTATTGTTGTTGGGAAAAACACCCTACGGACTAGCAAACTAGGGTCAGACTTGCATGCAGATTTTGACCGAATAGAAACTACTTTTTTATCTACAACCCAAGATTTAAACCCCTTTTTAACAGTAAATATGTGGAAAAGGACCACCAACCTTATTACCAGCATTTGCTGTAGATCCTCCATTGCTCTTTGATTACTTTCTTGTGCTGCTCCTTCCACAGATGACCTGCACTCAAGACAAACAACAACTATGCATGCATGCTACTTCTATACTCAAGGGTTAGAAATCTAGCATAAATTAAGCAAACCATAGACAATTCATGCATTGGGATGGGAAAAGTATTCTTTTTATTACTGAAAGTGAATCAACTTACAAAAAAGCTGAGATCGGCCACCACTCCTTGAACCTGATCCTAGGCTCCTCTTCTTCTGTCCTTCAACTGCTTTGCATTAAATCTCCTTTGGCATGAGGAAAGGCTAAAGGGTTGGGACAATGGATTATGTAAATGGGCAGAGTTTCTTCACTATATTTTTTCCTCCTCCAAATGGTACCCCTACCCCTTCTTTTATAGGCTAGAAGGAGCTAGGGTTTTGGACGAACCCTCAGCCATGCATGGCCAGGAGTTTCAGTTAACTGACCCATATCTTTTTGTTCCATCGACAACTTTCCTTTTTTCATGCTTTGTTAGGTACACGCGGGATTTTGTGAGTCAGCCAGCATGCACACGCGTGCAGTAATGGGTTAGGGTGCATGGGCCTTGACACAAGAGGATTTTCAAAGAGTTGCTCAATAGAGTTTTGGCAAAGAAGGGATATGAGTTGGCTTGATGCTAGGTAAGCATGTGTGGTGCAATTTAGGGTTATAACAGATACCCCCTAATGTGTGAGGTCAGAAGAGCATATGATGGACAAAATACATTACCAATCTTTACTGATGTGTGGAACGATTGAGCCCAAGGATTAGAAACCAGGAGGTGCCATCTGCAAAATAACAAATGTCTCACCGAGGCGGGCATACCCATGCTCGAGATAAAATAGAACCATGGCTACCAATCAAATACACTGCAGATCCATGTCAAATAATTATAAAGAGTAGCCATGAATAATACACAGCGGAGCTACATCTCAAAATCAGAAAGATATACATATAGAGTATCCTTCTTCCAGAAGATGATTCAGCCTAATGGCTGGACTTCAGAGCTCGAGAAACAACTTAAAAATATTCTAAAATTTGGGTAGGAGTGTAATATAAGTGTACGACTGCACTACCCAGAGGTCTTCGATGGATTTTCGGTTATGGACTTGATAATCTTGATGATCGGACTGAAGGCTTCAGTGATTTCAAACAAGGACTTGATTGGACATTCAGGATGGCTGGGTATGCGGGCAAGAGACATATTGCAGAGGGGCCGACTCAGGCTTAGTGAAAAAATTCCCTTGGACAATAGCACGACAAGTGATAAGACTCAGGCAACATATATGTTAATCATAAGTCTACGAAGCAGGAGGCAATGCAAACTCTGCATATTTTTGGAAGAATAACCAAATAGTGGAGGACACGACTCTATATAGCGAGAAAAGCTTCCTAAGGTCGTACTACATCCCATAGTCTGATGATCAAACATACAAATGTGCTTTATCCAAGGGCGACTCATTATGCTGCCAATAAAGAAAATACTTTTCCCATCCTCTTTTTGGGGTATATTTGATTTTTTTTTGTTCTTTTCGATAATTTTGGAAAAAGAATAAAGGAATATTACGTTACAATGTAGGAACGAGTATTGAAAACATACAAGCTCAAGGCACAAGGACAAGACTGATGTTCTGGTAAAATGATACTCGGGGAAAATCCTCCAGCGGTCAAAGGTGTTAAGACGCAGAAGCAAACTGTCACAAGGCTGGTGGATAAGGTATGCAAATGCGGTTGATAGAACACACAATGGTAACGTCCTTCGATGTAAGTTTAACGAGCTCAGAGAAGGTAATATCGGTGGTTTTTCATATTTAGAGAGTCTGAAAAAGCATAAAAAGAGACTCCGCTGGGGTACCTTTTTAGACAATAGTCTAGTCAGTTCGAAAAAGGGATAAACTAGCACCGATTAGACACCAATTCAAAACCATTTTAACGAGTGTGATAAGGACAATATCACTTGCCTATTTTTTCACTTTTAAGGAGTCTAAAAAAAGCTTAACTATGGACTTTGTCAGGAATATTCTTCTGGACCAATTTAACGAGTGTGAAAGAATAAGGTCACTCGGTGATCTTTTCAATTTTAGGGAGTCTGAAAAGAGCTTAACTATGGACTCCATGGGGGTTTCTTTTTCATAAATTTAGTCCCTCAGGCCCAAAAAAGGAATAAAATTATACCTGAGAGTACTCTTCTAAAGAATGGGAATTCGATAGAGTATACCTTTGTTTGTACAGTTGACCATCCGAACTGAAAAAGGGGTAAACTACCACTGGACAGACGTGACTTCAAATTTCAGTTTAACGAGCGTGAAAGGCCACAAGATCACTCGGCAATCTTTTCATTTTTAGAGGGTCTGTAAAGGGCTTAAAAGGAGACCCGTTATTTTTTGGGAGTCCTGAGGGTGAGACAAAGAGTGAAAAAGACTCATGCAAATGAGGCTCAAAATCATATTCAGGAAAGACTATACGGACTCCCGAGCCTACAATGGTTTTAGAAACGGCATGGACATCATAATGCAACCAAGACCTACCTAGGGAATCCATGTTCTGGTAAGATCTACCACCAAGTTGCGACACTTCTAGAGCAGATATGACGGTTCCGTGTCACAACTGGATGGGATCGATCCTATAGCAGAAGAAAAAGACAACAAGATGCAAAAGTTGGGGTGGTAACCTAACCTATATGCTCAAGTTGATTTTTGATTTTTTTTTTTTTTATGGACCGTCAATATTTTCTCAAAACTCAAAAAAAATTGTCCCAATACCTGATCAAATCCCTCCCATATAATTCCTGGATCACTCTAAATAGTTTTTGGTATAAAGAAACTGATAAGGGAGGCAAAAAAAGTGACAAAAAGAGGCCAAAAAGTCTATAATTAGAAGCTGGCATCTCATTATCACCATTGCTGATTTGGAAATTGACTCTGGAGCCAAAAGACCCCCTTTGCCAAAAATAGTGATTCCAGGAGCTACAGTGGACGAAATGAACTTCTGCTTGGACCAAGTAAGTACAAACTCCCTTATCTAGCTATTCAATACTTCAATTTCGTTGTTTAGTTTAGTTTTTGGGTGGGTGTCAACCTTAAAAAGGTCGGCCCTAGGTACACACGGGCTGTCTCTGGACAGGCCGCGTGTAAATTCAGGCAGAGTAAAGTCTGCCCACGTGTACATGAGACTGTCAACTCTATAGCCCATGTGTACCCCCCTTTTATGATGAAAAAACAAACTAAAAGGAATTATTGACCCTCCTTTACCTTGTTGTGTTCGCAGGATGTATGTCCAGTGGAGGGAAAGGGAGCATGAGGCAATCAGTGAGTTGGTTGCAGTAGATCCGAATGTCGTGGCCGTGTTAATGCAATGCGGTTTACTCAAATTCTTTCTATGTCCATTTATGCATGCACAACCAAGGCTACTGAATGCCTTGATTGACTACTGGCACCCTGATGCAGAAGCATTTATGCTAGAGGGGAAATCACTGGTGCCCACCACCGAGGATATCTACTTTCTGACTGGCCTCTCAAGGAGAGGGGAACCAGTCAACTTCCAGAATTTTCCTGCGGGGTCGAGCAAGATCTCGAAATTGATAGATGAGCATTGTGAGGCTGGGACTGACCGTGTGGGCTCCCAGGTACCCATTAGCAAGATTACTAACTTAGCATTGTAGACTGTATTGTTACTGATTAGGCGGATTACCAGCTCAGCAGCCGTGCATCAGGCTTTGCGCGCACAGATGAACTATGCCATCCAGTGCATGAATGCACAATTTTTTGACTGGAGTACCACACTGCTCGAGTGCATGAAGAGGCAATTGCCAGATTTCCAACAACAGACACAGAGGAACTTCGGGTTCGGGACCATCTTGTGTTCGTTCTTTTTTGAGAGAGTTCTGAGTTTCAGTCCTCAGGTTGTAGTACGAGGACATCAGGCCTCTTTCCCTGTAGTGTGTATATGGGAAGTATTACTACCGCGACAGGGTGGTGGAAGGACCATTGAGTCCTTCGATGATGATTTCTTTGCTTGGCTGTCACGACAGATCCCTATGATTAAGGACTACCTGTATGCAGGGATAGATTTATCTAGAGATCCCGAGATACCCGTGCCTCCTGGTGAGGAGCGAGGGGAAATGGGTAAGTCTCCACCTTTGTAGTTTTTTGTTTGCATATGTAATTTTTATGTCTTTTTGTTATATGTATCATTTTTTTGTATGCCAGAGTATTTGACGGGTAAACGTTTGTTGCATGCAGATGTGGGACCCGTGCGACCTGTCGATTATGCATGGAACAGGCATCGTCCATGGCCAGAAGCCGCGACTGCCCCCGCTAGGGGAGTAGCAGTAGCAAGGAACCTCCCAGCCGGAGAGGCCGAGAGGGTCCTTAGACAAGTTGAGCGGAACTTCACTGCGCTCACTCGCACAGTCCCGATGGAAGAGATAGAGGACCTGCCGCCATCCATGCAGCCTCATGTTGTGGGGGCACCTCAGACATGGGTTCGACTGTTTAGGTGTTTAGCCCATGCTGTGGATGATTATAACAGGGCCCATAGGCCTTGAACAGACTTAGACTTTTTATGTGCCACGAGCACCTACTTGTATATATTTTTTGAGGGCATAAGCCCGGTGACTCGTTACTATTCCCATTTTTGAGGCGCTTGCGTCCATCTATGTACTCTGGTTATTTTATGATGTTTATATATGGTTTTTATCTTTTTGTGTCTTATGGATTATGTGTGCAAAAATGTATTTACATGTTTATGTCCATGTTCTTTTATATGTGGGCAAGATGCCAATCTAAAATTTGATTAGCTAGAGTATCTGTAATTTGGTTTAACCTCCTAGGAACATGAAAATATGTAATATAATCAAAGTTTCGTTCTAAGAGACGTACCCTAAGGAATTGTCAGTGTAAAGTTGGATCATGAACCCAATATACTCTGTTTAGTTGTAACACAACCATTTGAGCATCGAGATAGACCTGAAGATGAGAGATACCCAATGACAAGGCGTCACGAAGCAATTCAATAACTGCACTATACTCGGCGACATTATTTGTGGTGTCACCTAAGCATACACCTCCGGAAGATAACAACTGACCCTGAGGTGTAAAGATTACGCATGCTGTGGAGGCAAGCCTCCGTGTGTGTCGACTAGCACTGTCTGCATACCCAATGCACACCTTGGAATCACTTGACATCTGCCATATTGACAAAATATAACATCAATGACACGTCCATAAAACTTTAAAAGAAACTTAAAAAGTAATATTACAAAGACTATACATATGTTACAAAAAGTTACCCACAGTGACCTGTCTATGAGTAATACTTCTTGAGGTAGAGCCCATTTCTAAGCTCCACCAAAGCATTCCCTTCAAAATCAACCAAACGATAAGCACCCTTTTTTAATACCTCTTTTATAATGAAGGGTCCGAACCACATGGGCTTAAACTTTTTTTCCCCCAGGGGGTCCTTGTCTTGGTCGTAGACCAGGACAAGGTCACCTTCAGAGAAAATCCGAGGATGAACGGACCTATCATATTCACACTTGACCTTATGTTTGTGAGCCTCGTTGGCTAGGGACATATCACGACGCTGATCATCGAGCTACTCAAGGTGTACTAACCATTCTTCAAGTGGAGAAGTGTCTGGCAATAACTGTACTGCCAATTTCAGAGATCGGATTTGAAATTCGATGGGCAAGACTGCCTCCAGCCTGTAAACGAGTTGGAAAGGTGAGAAAATGGTTGCAGTATTAACAGATGTTTGGTAAGCCCATAATGACGAGTATAACATCAAATGCCAATTTGACTTGGCTGAGTTGATAGTTCGCTGTAGAATAGTCTTAAGAGTTTTTTTTAAAGCTTCCACCTGCCCATTGGCTTGGGGGTAGTAAGGTGATGAATGTTCCTGTCGTAACCCAAGCTTTGATGTTAATTCGGTCATCATTTGAATCTGAAAGTGACTGCCATGGTCAGTAACAATATCTCTCGGGACACTGAACCATGCTATGATTTGGTTGAATAAGAAGAGAGCTGCAGTCTCTCCATCATCTTTAAACGTTGGCATAGCTTTGACCCACTTGGTGAAGTAGTCGACAACTACGATGATATAGCGGTGCCCCCTTGCTGAAACGGGGTTGCATGTAGTGTAATCAATCCCCCACTTAGTGAAGGGACCAACTGTGATGACAGGAAACATAGGAGCGGGATGTGCCCTCATCTTCCGAGAGAAGATTTGGCACGGATGGCACTTCTGGACCGATTCGATACAATCTTTGATAAGTGTCGGCCAGAAGTAACCTGCTCATAGAATATTTTGGGCTGTTGCCAACCCAGATAAATGATTGCCATAAGCACAAGTATGGAAATCGTTGAGCACTATGATGGCCTCCTCATGAGTGAGACATCGACGCAAGATGCAGTCTACACCTCTCCGATACAACGTATCATCGAGTATGAGATAATTCTTAGCCTGATGGCATATCCGCCGACGCTCGTCACGAGAAGCAGAGGTGGGGCACTTCAAATTCTAGAGATAGATAAGTATATCTCCGTACCAGGGGTCTGAATATGCAATCAAAAACATATCCCTCCGGATAGGTGATTCCTCAGGCACAACGTCACCTGACTCAATCGAAAGTTCCGAAATAAGCTCTACGAAGACCAATGACTTCTTGGACTTTGCTGAAATGAAGTCTAAGTCAAATTCTTGGAGGATGAATATCCATCTACTGATTTTTCTGCCTATAACTCATTGTGTCAACATGTACTGGAATGGATTCACAACAACAATGATGGTGGTCTTGCAAAACAGAACATAGTGATGGAACCGTTGAACAGCATGAACTACTGCCAACGCAAGTTTTTCGATATGAGAATAATTGAGTTCCGGTCCTACAAGGCCTTGAATCAGGTAATAGATCACATATTCTAAAAACGAATCGTCTTCCTGAACTAAAACCATGCCTATGGTTGACTCTGCGGCAGCCAGATATAATAAGAAATCTTTGTTATAGTTAGGTGGCCGTAGCAGAGGTGTGGTTGTGAGGGCATGTTTTAATGCGTCGAAAGAGCATTGAGTGGCTTCGTCCCAGAAAAAAGGAATGTCTCTCTTTAGTAAACGCATAAAGCCCTTGGTGATTTCGGCATAGTTGGCGATGAAGCATCGTAAGAAGTTCACCTTGCCTTGTAGACTCTAAAGTTGTAAGATTGGGCGTGGGGGGGGAAATTGGATTATTTCCTCCACCTTAAGAGGATCGACCATGATCCCTGTTGTTGATACGATGAAACCTAACAAACGTCCTGACGTTACGCAGAAGATGCACTTGTTTGGATTCAAGTGAATCCTGAAGTAGCGAAAGCATTCGAAGATTAGTCTAAGGTGCGTGGGATGATCAGTTCACTTGCGAGAGCGTGATGCTAAATCATCTAGATAGGCCTCGACTATATGCTTGAGGTCATGAAACACAAAAGACATGGCCCGCTGGAATGTGGCTCCAGCATTTTTAAGGCCAAAAGGCATCTTATGATATGCGAATGTACCCCACGGACAAATGAATGTCATTTTTTGTTGGTCTTTAGGTTTGATTTGGATTTGATTATATCCTGAAAAACCATCCATGAACGGAAAGGCTTCACAACCGGCACATTCATCAATGATCTGGTCAATGAATGGTGTTGGAAAACTATCTTTGGTACATGCCTTGTTCAAATCACGGAAATCGATACATACACGAATCGTGCCTTGTTTTTTATTGATCGGCACGGGGTTTGACACCCATTGAGTCAAATTAATAGGATAAATGAAACCTGCCTTTAGAAATTTCTCAACCTCAATCTTGATGGTTGCTGCTTTCTTAGGATTGACTGGACGAAGTTTTTTTCGAACAGGCTTGGCATCAGGATACGTTGTTATTTCATGTTCAACTATTTTCGGATCGATACTTGGCATTTCCTCATAAGACCAGGCAAAAACGTCGCGAAATTCTTTGAAAAGATCCGTGTAAATTTGAATCTCTTCGGGGGAGCAATTTGCTCCGACGAAGACATTCTCCATGACGCCAGGGTTTTGGGAGATGTTGATGGGTATAGTTTCAAGGATAGTCGCCATATTACCCTCAGCATAAATTTCCTGCATAGCTAAGAGATTAATAGGACATCGCTAATCTCCCGTCATGGTAACGATGAATTCTCCTGCTTCAATTCGGCTTAACTCTGGGAGGAAATATGATCTGTGATGAAGATCTTCCCAAGGTTTGTCCAGACTAGTCATTGCTTCGATTACTACTTCATCAGAAGGCAAGACTAAGTCTAACAAATCGATGTTAGCGAGAGAATCCTAAGCCCAAATAAGCTCTAGAAGTGGATCTAACTCTTGTGCAGGAGTCAGATCAGGGTTAGCTGAAGCTTGCTGGACTAAAGAGTACGGTACCTCAGCGGAAGACAAGGGCATGGACATGCCGGGGTGCCCTGTCTCATCCATCGTGGCTGATGGGAAAGGAAGAATCCAAGGATCCTCAAAGTAAGTCGTGCGGAATGATGAAACTTGAAAAATCTCAACCTTATGGTGATTAGATATAAATTTGACATCGTCATGAGGAGGTGGGTAATCGAAGGTACCCATCAAGGATGAGCACAAACCAACTCCTACGTTAACGACACCTGGTTGAGGATTATCAATCATGGGGACTGTGGATGCCCCCAAAGCTGGGTCAGGTCTGGAGAAAGAAAGTTGATCGATGGTCACTATCCGACCCTCGTGTGGAAACAACAAGACTCAGAAAACTGTAGCAACCACAACTTGCATAGCATAAGTCCAACTTTGTCCTAACAAGAGGTTATAGTCGAGGGGAGCATCGACTACCTCTACTTCGACACACACGGTTTTCCCTCCTAACTGCACAGGGAAAGAAGGGACGATACCATGTGGTCGGAAAGAACGACCATCGAAAGCAGTGAGGAGAGTAGGTGATGGAGACAAAGTGGGATGGCCAATGACCTTCCAACATGCTAACAACATAACACATTTCGAGGCACCCTCGTCGACCACCGTGCGGAAAATATTCCATGTAAAAGTTTTCGTGGGATGAGCCACTACTATCTAAAACACTACATGGTAAGGAAGGCAAGGTTTTAAGTCAGTTGTATCTAACATGATGGTACCTGGATTACAAGTCTCAGTAGAGCCCAAAGCGGTTAACAAGGCTTTCCTCTGAGCAGGGCAGCTTTGGAGGACCTCCAAAGCAAACATCGCATAAGGGGTTTGTGATAAATCCTCCACCACAGAGTAATTCTGGGCGGCCCTTGCGTTTGGGTTGTGAGAAGATTTTTTAAATGCACCCTTTGGAATGTGTGTCATTGTTTCTCCCAACGTCTTCTCGATCTGTAGAGGAGGAGATGGGAGATCAACTTCTTTACCCTTCTCAGAAGCGTTTGGTTTACTATAGTCGTGCGCTCTAGTCATTATGAAAGCATCACCCCTAACCATATATACATTCGCGGATGATGGATTGTTTGGAGGAGGGAAAGTTTCTTGGCTGCCCCCTTTCGTGCCTGTAGAGGCTTGAGTTAAATTTTGCCCATGTTGAAAAGGATTCGTCAAAACTGCCTGTCGTTGTTGTGTGACAAACTTTTGGGCCTCTACAAGTCGAGGACAAAGATGAGTTGGGTGGTCTTCTGCACACAAGTTGCATGGATACCTCACCTTCCATTTTTCTGTGGTGTCCCCGCCAGCATTATCAGTGGGTTTTTTATCCCCCTTACCCTTCTTTCGTTGTTTTTTCTTCCCTTCAGGCTGCTGGGTGGCCTTTGGGTTAGTCGACTGCATGGAGTGTACTTCCAACATTTGGGTAGGGGGAGCAGCCAAAGCAGTAGTTTGGTTGGCTACTGTGTGTTGTATTGATAACTGTTGCAACTGTTTTGTCAATTGCTTAGTGGGCTTGGTTTGTGCTGAACGAACAATACCATCGACATGTGGTCCAACTCTCTGTCTAGTTTTATCCAGTATCGAATGTGGCGCATCTAGCAAGATGTTGTATAATAAACTAGACTGAGAATAGATGAGCTCAAACTGTTGAACCCTCATGATGGAATCTTCTTCAGAGAAAACTCCGGAAGTCGCGACATATTTGGATAACTATGGGACCAAATACTTAAGGAACCACTCAAGCAGGAATGCTGGTAGGACTGGTACTTTTATTAGACTCTTCCGGTGTCTCCACTCTCGGATATGATCAGAGATATGGTCCGCTGTTGTCTGTTCAAAATTGGCGAGCATCTCTATGCTAGCCTCATATCTCACAGGTAACTAGAAATGGTTAAGGAAGGCCATCGCCAGTTCATCAAAAGAAGAGTATCTTGAGCGATTGAGCACAATGTACCATTTCGTAGCACTCCCGATAAGAGTACGTTGAAACAATCACAACTGTACAGAGTCATCTTTCAATGAGTTAGATGAACACCAAAGATGGAAGGTAGTCACATAATCACCTAGATCTTCATTAGGCTTGGCCTCAAACTTTGGAATGTCTGAAGGCAACTTCGTTGGCATAGGAGGCCAACATGGATCGTGACAAATAGGATCATTTAACAACCTTGTCAAATCTGGCAAGTGTAAAGTCGCCAGGAATGGTAGTTTGGGTTGCTACTGATAACCTGGGAAAAAGGGTCTTGGAGTTTTACTGGCACCAGGTTTCCAGGAAAAGTTTGGCTACTGGCCCGGATTCTGGTAGAAACCATGGCCCTGACCATCGTAAGGATTTTGCATCTGTGGAGACGTCATCGACTGATTTCCCATGAAGGACATAGAGTGTTGGGCATGCATCGTGTTCGAAGGACTTTGGGAAGGATTACCCCATGTCGGTCCTGATGGGAGAGGCATAGTAGTCTATCCAAGGTTCCATTGACTGTGGAAAGAATTACCCCAGAACGAAATTCCAGAGGAGGGAACGGATCCTTGTCCTGAGTTCCAAGGTCCTGCTATATGTGCCCCCTGCGCAGGAATAATACCTTGCATAGGAGTAGATTGTCCAAAAATGGGATTGCCCCCAGACGGGAAAGTGGTTGATGAGAAAGTGTTTTTACCAAACGTCTCATTCAAAGAAAATGGTGTCAAACCTACCGGCATATTGTGCGCAGGTGTTCCTTGACTCCCTGCTCCAAATAAACTGTTGATGCAGACCACCAAGCAAAGGGGACGAAGGAGGGATATGACCTCCTGCGTAAGGAAAAGTGTTAAAAGGGACAGGAGTTCCCCCAAGTTGACCTTGCAGAGGAGTGTTAGAGCTCCCTGCCCCCAGACCCAAAGTCTGTAAAGTGGAGTAGGTTAGTGCAGGACTTGTACCTGAACTAGGCATACTGTATGAGAACGGAGGGCCTGTCACACTAGGTGTGAAGGGGGTTGTGGCTGCCACCATAGATGGGTTCAGTCCACTGTGCGACGTAGTTGTGGCCGAGACCATGGTGGCTCGGACCGACGATGGTAAGTTAGGAGATAATTCTCCTATGGTAGCAACTGTGGTGGGAAATTGAAGGATTCCCAGAAGAAGTAACAACGTTTGTTTCCATAGCCATGTGAGGCACTGTCTGGCATTCGTAAAATTGGATTGGTTTCAACCGAGCCAAGAGTGGTGGTTGATTCCTCCAGGAGTTGTTTGGGCACAAAGGTTTGTAACCCAGTCACTTCAAAAGACCCTTGTTGGTCTAGCTTCCGCCTTAATGGTGGCGGGGGTGGCTCCAGTTTAACCGACGGCAGGCCAAGAAGCCTTCATGACCGGCGGAGCTGGGGATCCTCCACTATGTGAGAAGATCCAAGACACGCTAAGGTATTATAAACGTTCAAAAGTAACACACACTAAAAAGAAGCCCCTAAGAAATAAGACAAGCAATCACTAAACTATTTGGAAGAACAGTTACAACAACCAACACTAGAGAAACTTATCGGTGCAAGTGCAACTCGAACACGAAAGCACCCTCTGGGTATACTCTATAAAGTGTGGCCCGATGTCTGTCCTAGGTACCGTGGTATACCCCCGCATTCACCTGTGTATGTCCCTAAAAAGATTGGCAACTAGGTTGCCAGCACGCGAACAGTCACCAGGCGGGTACAGTCGAAAGTCGGGTAGACCACAATGAGCAGGGTATCAAGCCCAAAACCTATCAAGGGTATCCAGAGCAAATGGTACGGAAGACAACTGAGGACCTCGAATGGATTCGAGACCCACAAAGCCCCGTGGCAAATGCAAATGATGGAATCCCAAAACAAGCCCTCGATATGTGTTCTCCACTACGATTGGTCTGGCTTTGGAGGGGTTATCTCCGCTACCTTTATGCACACGACCTTGTGTTTATCCCCTGTGTTAGAAGGGGGTCCCAGATAACTTCCATGAAACTGGACTTAGACACTCCCTATCTCAGACTCTAATGTTTGGTTTTGAATGGCCTTGAAGAGTTTCCTCTCCAACCTAATTCAAGGCCCTAGTCCTCAACTAGTTTGTGAACCCTACAAACATAAAAGTCTAGTAGATTTTAAGATTAGCGTTTCTTTTATGTCTTTTTCTTACATCAAGGGGTATGAGGGTGAAACTGATGATGTGTAAAGATGAAAGAAAAAATGAATGAAAAAAGATGGAAACAAAAGACTTTTACTAAATGCAAAATTTCAACAACTTTTCACAAAGAAAGATTTCTTTTTGTTTTTTAATTTTTCTAAGATTTTATACAGCAAACTCAAAGGGATTTCGCTCGACTACGAGTTACTTATGCTCTAAGTGCACTGCAAAAAACTTACGAAATAAAAGACTTCTCCCTAGATAATGATGTAGAAACGCACTCTTCAACCAAAGAAGAAAATGAAAAGAAATTTTTATTTATTTAAGTGCTAGTAAAGCAAAAACGGGAAAATACCAACAACCAAAAAACCAAAAAAAAAAATTCTAGCTTAAAGCGCAGATCACAAAGAATCAGAGTAAAGAATCACACAACGGCAATAAAAAAAAAAAAGACTCTCACGCTTGTCTAAAAACCAATATANTTTTTTTTTTTTCTGTCAACTATTAACTGAGAAAAAGCAAGCTAAGGGTAAGATGACCTAACCTACTGACTGTTCAAACCTAGATTCAAACACCTGAGAGGAATATTTCTTATCAAAGGAGGGGATGGCTGCCCCACCCTGAACAAAAAGTATCATGTCAAGCACGCGATTGTCACTAAAACAGCACGCATGCAAACGCGTGCTGAACAGAGACAGAAAGCATGTACACACGGGCTAACCTTGTGTAGGCCGCGTGTATATCTAAATTCTAAGGAAAAAAATGAAAACAGGCAGTCTAGACCAGGAAGAGGTCTCTGGTATTGATAACCAGGGTCCCTTGAAGGCTTGGATGCTCTTTCTAATAGAAAAGACAAATAATGCAAGGAATAATAAGGCAAAAAAAACAATCTGAGATAGGACTGTGAACCAGCAAGACTAAGACAGGATTCTAGAAAACCCCCTGAGAATGTGTAATTCTGACAGGGAAGAAGAGGATTGCCTCTAAGGTTCTCTGAAATCCTACACGCTACTGCTATCTCTACAGCTAGCGTTCACACACGGGCTATCAGAGGATAGGGCACGGGTACACACGTGTAGGCCTTCTGTAGGCTGCGTGTACCTTTGTGTGTCCCGAAAACTACAGTCAGGAAAAAGCCAGAAAAATCTTGTATGAGAAACCAGACTCCCTGCTAGCTCAGACCTTACAGAAAAAGACAAGAAAAGAAAAAACAGAAAACCTAATCTTTAAACTACCCAAACTTAAATAAATCCAGGAACCCTAAAGAGTATTCTCCCCAGTACGGTCGCCAATTCTGTTGTTGGGAAAAACACCCTACGGACTAGCAAACTAGGGTCAGACTTGCATGCAGATTTTGACCGAATAGAAACTACTTTTTTATCTACAACCCAAGATTTAAACCCCTTTTTCACAGTAAATGCATGGAAAAGGACCACCAACCTTATTACCGACGTTCGATGTAGATCCTCCATTGCTCTTCGATTACTTGCTTGCACTGCTCCTTCCACAGATGACCTGCACTCAAGACAAACAACAACTATGCATGCATGCTACTTCTATACTCAAGGGTTAGAAATCAAACATAAATTAAGCAAACCATAGACAATTCATGCATTGGGATGGGAAAATTATTCTTTTTATTACTGAAAGTGAATCAACTTACAAAAAAGATGAGACCGGCCACTGCTCCTTGAACCTGATCCTGGGCTCCTCTTCTTTTGTCCTTCAAATACTTTGCGTTAAATCTCCTTTAGCATGAGGAAAGGCTAAAGGTTTGGGACAATGGATTACGTAAATGGGCAGAGTTTCTTTGCTATATTTTTTCCTCTTCCAAATGGTACCCCTACCCCTTCTTTTATAGGCTAGAAGGAGCTAGGGTTTTGGACGAACCCTTAGCCATGCATGGCCAGGAGTTTCAGTTAACTGACCCATAGCTTTTTGTTCTGTCGGCAACTTTCATTTTTTCGTGCTTTGTTAGGTACACGCAGGCTGTTGTGAGTCAGCCAGCGTGCACATGCGTGCAGTAATGGGTTAGGGCACATGGGCCTTGACACAAGAGGATTTTCAAAGAGTTGTTCAGCAGAGTTTTGGCAAAGAAGGGATATGAGTTGGCCTGATGCCAGGTAAGCATGTGTGGTGCAATTTAGGGTTATAACACCTATTGAACTGTCACCCACGTACGCCCTAATTTCCATATTACGCTTTCTAATACTCAAACAATGGGGCCTAAAATTGAAATTTAAACCATTGAAATTGAAGTAGAGGGGATGGGAACTTACTTGGTCTAGACGGTTGTTGATTCCATTGATCGTAGCTCCTGCAATCGACACTTGAAGATCGTGGGGAAAATGGCCTAAAATGAACTATGTGGGTGAAAAAACTCAAATGGTATGGTAAAATGGTCTATTTTTACTATTAGTAGAATTTGTTTACCCACTTCCTATAGTTTATGCTAATTTTTTACCTTATGGACTAATAGTGCAGTGGGAAGATTTGTTTTTTTGTGGGTTTTTCCATGATTTTTGCGGTTTCCAGTGTTATTCCGCCAGTTCATTCCTTCGGCAGGTATATTCTTTCACTCACATATAGGATAGGATGTCACTCCATTTTTCACTCTTGCATCATCCTATGACCGTTATCCATACACCCTAGGTACGAACCCATTTATTAGCGACACATAACCTTCCTACTTCTACTAGAAGTGTCATTATTAAGTGGTAGAGGCTTACGAAACATGGGTGCTCTAGTTAGAACCTTTGTGCCATTTCGTGCCCATGCAAAATTTATTCCATAGGACCAGGAGTTCCTTATAGTTTTGATATGACTTTGCATTTGAATCCCATATTCTTACTCACAAGCATTATGACCATTACCTATGGGTCTCCCCTCGAGTCTTGGTTAAGCTCTTTTCCGACTCTCTAAAAATGAAAAGATTGTTGATTGAAATTGTCTCTTTCACACTCATTAAATGACTTTGAAAGGACGTCTATTTGGTGTAAGTTTAACCCTTTTTCGGACCAAATAGACTACTTATGAAAAATGAATACTCTAGTCACCATTGGCTAGAAGAGTTCTCCTGTGTATTATTTTATACTTTTTCGGGCCTAAAGGACTAAATCTATGAAAAAAGGACATTCTATGGAAGTTAAGTTGTAATAAAATTACATCATACTTCTTGTAGTATTGAGCCTATTTCTGGTTCCCTTTTTCTCGTTATAAGCCTCTTACCTCAATAGTTTGCATCACTAGCCAAGTAGAGCCTTTTATATATCCTTTGTAGCTTGACACCCTGTACCCTAAGAGGAAACATCCCCCCAAGTGTCCATGTACAACATGCACTTCCTTGCATTGAGCATAAGTATGTTCCACTGTTTGGAGATAGTTTCTTACTCATGACACTCGTTTCCTCTCCTGTATCATAGCATTTATTTTTCTATGAAAAAACAAAAAAATACAAGCGGGAAAATAATATTATCTCATATCGACAATAGTCGAGTCGCCTTTGAACATAACACAAACTTTTGAGGCCAATTTTATCCAAAGTTTGGGTTTAGCATGACCTTGGGAAGCTGAGCTCGTTACTTAGAGTTTACTCCTCCGACTGTTTATTATTCTAGTCCCTATGGAGAGTTTGTTGATGCCTCCTACATCACGAAGTTTTATCATCAAGTCTATTCTTCCAACGTTATCCATATGTCTCATGCTCTTATTCAAAGGAAGTCAATAATCCCATGTTAGTCATTTCTTCGAACTCTTGACTTTTCATGTCGACTATACCCTCAGTATATATCAGAGTCATGTGAAGTTGTAGTCCTACCATGCACCCTGGTCCTACTTTCATTATGGGTAGGTAACCTTGAACCCATCAGTTGACATATCCTCGTTGGTCATTGAATGGGGGGTTTCCCTTATGTTCGACGGTAAGAAATCTATTCACACATTGGGATTTGTACAATGTATCAGATTCCATTAGACTTATTGGTGGTTTCCTCTCCTTTGTCAGAAGTCTTCCTGATTGGCTACTATTTAGAGGGTCTCTTTCATGCACTACTTGCATCTGGTGCATACAAGAGACACACATGGTCATTGGTTCGTGGACATTCTATTTGTTCAATCTCCACCTAATCATCAAGCTATTGCTGTGTTACGTGTACCTCATACTGAATGATGAGAGATGCCCTAATGCTCTCCTTTCAGCGGGTCTCCTTCCATCGAATTCAACTCATCTATTATGGAAATGAGACCTAGAGTCTTATGAGTACCTAAAGGCTTGCAATCATCATTGGCATGTTCTCCCACCATCGACAATTGGGAATACATTAATGTCTCATGATCGATGGATTCTTCAAGTGTTCGACCTCAACACCCTTATTCACACCTATAGAATGTACTCAATTCCTTGATACATACTTTCATTATCAGTAGGTTCTCTCACATTTTTTAATGATATACCTGAATGACCGGTAATCAAACAAAGTCTCATTGTGTTCGACCTCAACTACTCTGTTCAAATGATGTAGACTTGCACCTTCAACAGATAGTGTAGAATACCTCCAACTTACGATAACATGTTTCCTAATATGTTGTTGTCTTTCATTGGACTAGTACCTATATGACTTCAATGATCATGGGAGATCAAATTGTACTCCATTGTATACAGATATCTTCAGATTGTTTTTGAGACTAAATTCCATTGTGCCTTGTTCATGACTATGACAACCTATGGCACTTTGTGTTTCCTATTCATGGCCATGAAAAACTATTTGACATATTTCCACATGGATCTGCAGTGTAATCCAGATTGGAAACCATGTGTACAAAGTCATTATGGATTGTAATATTCTCATGAGTAACTAGAACTTCCAGTTGAGTCTCCATTACTCCACTTCTGGGAATTATAATGTATTTCGGCCATCGCAGATACTCCTATGACCTCACACATTAGGGGGCATCTGTTACAACAGATTTTTTCCTCACCCCATGCAACTTGCTTAGATGAGATTTCCATTTCCCTATGCAGACTTGAAGTCCCCTTTTGTACATTTCAGAGCCAAAAAAACACATTTTTCCACATATACGTGCCCTATTAGTTAGAAAACAAGCGTATATGCAGGTTTCTTTACTACAACCCATGTACATTGGGTTTGGTGCTCAAAATTAAAAATTATGTCGAGTTTCCATGTCATGTCATGAGATCCATGATCCTTGACCTTTCGACTTGACCCTTCAGTTCCATTTGAAGGATATAAATCGAGCCATATCCAAGCCTTGGAAAATGAGAACAATTAAACTTTGAGAGAAAACACACTCTAGAGAAATTTCACTTCATATTAAATCTGCATCCATTTGTCCTTGAAAGTATGAACCCCTTGTTCAGCTCCCAAGATCTTCCTTCTTTGTGATGGAAAATCTCATTGACTCCTTTATATGCGATTTCCTTTGGTGGATGATTGAAGTGGTGGAGGCACAACTAGAGGGAATTAGTTTCTCGGTTTCGATATGTGTCATTACAGAAGTTTTTCACATATATACTTCTACTGATTATTTTAATAGAAATACTCTTTTCTCGTCCAATTGATATCTTGCAAATATTTGAATTATTATTCCATGGGCGTATTTTTCATGTATGTTAATGGATTATGCTAATATATATGCTAACATTATATATTATCACTATGCTATTGTGTATCTTGGTTGTTGAGGAAAATTTGCAGGTATAGAGCTTTGAGTTGCATGCTCAACAATGGTCTTCATCAAACATCCGGATGAGGTAGGCTCTTGGCCTTGTATTGTTTACATTTCATTTATATAGCATATTTGGGATTAGAGTTGATTTATGTGTGTCATTCCATCTGATATGGTTTACCCCATGCCATAGAGAGATTTTCCTTGTAACAATATACAAGGTATATAACTTATGGCATATATTGATAAATATTAGAAGCAAAAGGTTGACATTTTAAAAAGGTTATATATGTTTGATTTCAACCACGATTATGGCTCAACGCACATATCATATATCGTTTGACATTGTATAATGGGTATTGTTTATATTTGGTATCATTTTATCTTTGGTTCTAAACGAGATCAGTGATGCATGGGTGGTGAGTTTGTTTTATGTTTTCCATGCATTAAACTTGAAGTGACTGGGGCATTTATGCCACCAAACACACGTATTCTCTCCTTGAATTTTTTTAGGGTTACCATTGTCATTCATTTATTTGTTTGGAAGTGTTGGAGGAAGACATTACTACTTCATTTGGCTCAACCAACTGTCATTTTTCGTTGTGTAACCGTTTGCAAGATCAAAAGATTGATATAAGTCAAGCTTGGGATGAGGTAAGTGTTGAAATATTGTAACTATGAAGAATATTCTACTTATTATCTTATAGATCAATCCCCTTTTGTGGATTGATCATGTCAAGATTTATATAAGACCAAATCCCCTTTTGTGGATTGGTAAAACCCTAATTAAGTGAGGCTAATTTAGAAGTCGGGCCCCAGGGCTAATTAAAGTGGTTTTAGCCACTAGTTGGAGAATTCGACTTTGCCTAATGAAGATACACCACCATAACACTCATTAGCTAGTATAAATAAGTGAGGCTAGCAGCTCATTCACACACTCACTCAAGTCACTCATTTAGTCCGCAAGTTTGAAGGAAGATGTAGTTGTTGGAAGAAGGAGAGAGAGGCACATTGTTTAGTCTTGGATATTCTCTAGTGTTTGGTTTATTATCTTGGCATTGTATTGGAAATCTATATTAAGGAAGTTTTTGTTGGGTTTTCTCCCCCATGAGGGTTTCCCAGGATGAATGTTGTGTACCTTGTGATTGTGTTTCTTTCATTGATCCTACTTATGTTATTATTGTCTAGTAAATTGAAAATAATTTAATAACATCTCTAAATTTAACATGGTATCAGAGATAAAATGAGTAGATAATCTTTCACTAGGTAACCAAAAACATCACTATTTCCGTACAAGAAAATTAGGGGTTTTTATTGGAAGTGAATTTCAACCTAAAACCTATCTAGGGGAGTGTGCCCTAGCCTAGTGAATTCATTGGTATCTTGAGCACACCTTTTCAATGGCCAGAGCCTTCAAAAAGTGAAACCCTAGTTTTCATTGGTACCAGAAAACCAGGAAACCAAAACCAACACCAGTACTAGAAGTACTGATCCATATTTGCGTAGGCTCAATTTCAAGGGGTAAAAATTGGATTTTATAAAATTTACCTGCACCGGCCTACTCACCTTAGCCCATCACACCTCCTGGTAAGATCATATTTAATTTCTGAGCACTCTCAATTTTTGGTCATTTTCCCAGCTCCAGGTCAAGATGTCTGCAAGAACTAAGCTTGTTGAAAAGTTAGAAGGTGTGGAAAACTTCAGTGCCTGGAAGTATAGGATCACACTCATTCTTGAAGAGACTGAACTTGCAAGATTCATCAAGGAAAATGTACCAGAACTCGCAGATGATACAACCAAAGAAAAGTACCAGAAGGATATGGTTAGGGCCAAAAGAATCATTGCAGACTCTATTAAAGACCACTTGATCCCTCAAGTGTCTTCTGAGAATACTCCGAAAGAAATGTTTGATTCCCTAACCAGAATGTATGAAGGAAGGAATATCAATAAGAATATGAACTTGAGAACCCAACTCAAGAATACAACGATACAAAAAGGAGAAACCGTACATGACTACTTCTCTAGGGTTTATCAATTAAAGGAACAACTAGAAGCAATTGGAGACAAACTAGATGAATATGAACTCATAATGAAATCTCTTAATGGTATCACAAGACCTTGGGGTGACTTCATCCAAACCATCTTTGCAAGAAAGGAGAAACTCCAATTTGACAGTCTTTGGGAAGAATGTGTTAAAAAAGAAGCAAGAGTAGCTAACTAAGAAGAAATACTACTAAGGGATGAATATCAAGCCCTAGCTTCTCATGCTAAAGGAGGAAAGAAAAGGTCTCACTTCCAAAAATAGACCCACCTACATAAATAATCTCACTCCCCGAAGAGATTCACCCATCTCCATAAAGAATCTCACCCTCAAAAAGATTCCAAAAGTTTTAGAAAGGACAAAGAAGAGAAAATGATTTATCCTCTTATCAATTCTACCATTGTGACAAGATGGGACATATTGATAAGAATTGAACAGCTAGAAGAGAAGAATAAAATAAGAGAAATAAGAAAAAAAACCATTCCCATGCAGTTGAAGATGATGAGAAATCCAAAAAGATGATTAAAGAAAAGATTGAAGACTATGTTTTATTCTATGCCCGCTCAGGATCTATGTCACTTGGAGAGGACACTTGGCTCATAGATAGTGGTTCTTATAGTCACATGAGAGGTCAAAGAGACATCCTCTCTAGCCTTACAAAAAAGAACTTTCCCCAGAAAGTTACACTTGGAGATGATTACTAGTACCCTATAAAAGGAGTAGGAGAATCCACCTACAAACTTGATTCAGGGACTCCAATGAAAATGAAGGATGTACTATATGTACTAGGTTTGACAAAGATTTTTCTTTCTATCTCAGATTTAGATAATAAAGGATTAAGGGTTTCATTCATAGATGGTGAAGTCCTTCTGTGGCCTAAAGTAAAAACCATAGAAGTTGCAATTGTTATTGGAACAAAAGAAGGTGGCCTATATAAATTAAAAGGTCACTCAGATGTAGCCTTGAATCACTCCACTAAGAGTCCATGTGAACTTTGGCATAGAATATTAGCTCACATCAAATACAAATCCTTACCATATGTAAGAAAGGTAGTTACAGGTCTACCAAAATTAAAGGTTGATCATGAAGGTGTGTGCAAGGGATATGCACAAGGAAAGTGTTATCTCTCCAGGAGTCTCTTTAGGTTGTAGATCAAGAGAGCATGGTAACTTAATCTGAATGATCAATAATATATGGAAAATTGGATCAAATATGAATAACTCAGACACTCATTCCTTCACTTAAGGAAATTTGAACATATCTAGACAAAATAAGGCCTTTAAAATCTATTGATCAGATGGTTTATATAATTCAAGTGGATGGAGAATGCTAACTATATCAACAACATTACATATATTGAAAACACATGTAAAAGGTCGAATATAACCAACAAAAGACTTGTGATTCTTTGTTTACTAAGGAAAAGATAATATGTCTATCATCAATCATTAAATAAACGAAGAACTGAACATAATATTCAACTCACAAGTACAGAATATGAAAGATGGGCAGAGGTCTGAACAATATCAATGAAAGAGGCTTATCATTCTAGAATATATATCAAGGTATTTACAAACAATGAGTACATAAGAGGCTTCAATCTCAAACCCCTTTATAATGTATATTACATGAGCTTAAATAACCTTACAAATTTTAGATGAGATCCCCTAAGTATGTATCGAATAGCTACATTATTGCTTGATCTAATCAATTTACAAAAACTTAGGATCCAAATCCTATTTTCATTGAATCAAATCCTATCCTAAACTAAGTCTTCGACAACTCCACAAGCTTGTTGGAGGATGTAGAGGTCTTTCATGAGATATATCCAACACATGGGCCATGAGTCACTTTCTTAAAAGATGAAGATAAGGTCAAATTTTACCAAATCTACCACCACTGATCTTAAGCCTTAAAATATCTTCGAATGCTAATTTTGTGCTCATGTAATACAAGTTCTGTTATTTCTGGCTCTTTCAACGATGCAAGGCAAGGGAAATATTTTTCAAAGCATGCCTTGCCATACTGTCATGATTAGGATCATATTCATCTGATATTTGGTTAGTTTCGACTGCTCTAAGAAAATCGGCACACAATTTAGAT
This sequence comes from Picea mariana, assembly GCA_032191745.1. Lineage (NCBI taxonomy): Eukaryota > Viridiplantae > Streptophyta > Pinopsida > Pinales > Pinaceae > Picea > Picea mariana. The sequence continues at coordinate 45,543 of JASDQU010309306.1, forward strand.
GCAAGTTGTTTAATAACAAAACAACGAACTCCATGAATAACCTCTGGATCTGCGACTTCCATGAGGTCCATGATTTCTCCCTCTCTAGGTAGGGTGATTGCCTTTGCTATGAAATCTTTGTCCAAACTTGAATCGCAAAAAATAATTCTTAGTCCATTGACAAATTTTGGGTCAATAGTCAATGGTTGATTCTTTTGTGCCTGATCTATGAGAGAAAGAATGAGATTTCTTGCCAATGTCTGGACAACCTCCCACCGATTAAACTCATTTGAATCATGTGCAAGTAGAAAGTAAAAATCGTCGTCAATGATATTTAAAACAAGATGCACAGGAGAACTATAATTGCGTAGTAGAGAGGGAATTGGCCTTTCAGGAATGTAAACAAAGACAAACTTTTATTCCTCTTTTTCAATACATAGGATTATTGTTGAAACATAATGAACTTCACTAGTTAAAGACTGCAGATATTCTCCATTATAAATAGATGTGAGAGGCTGATCCTTTCCGTTGGAATGTAACAAACCAACAACCATAGGTATAAACATCCATTCTTTAACTGATTGACCTGGAGTAGAAGGAATTTCTTACCTGAACTTAAATGTATAAGTAATTCCCTCATAATTGTAGGATGATTTCACTTTTAGAATAGGGTTTCTGGCTTGTGAATACCATAACAAGAAATTTGAAAAATCTGCATCATTGGCATCATGCATAGTAGCAAATAAATCTTCACAAGTTACTGCTTTCCCGTCATGTCTTTGAAAATAAAGATCCATTCCCTTACAAAACCCTGATTTCCCTAACAAGGTCTTGTACATCCTAACAAATTTTGTACCCTTCTCATACACCATTATGGTATATAAATTGTCCATTTTAATATATGAATGTGGACACACAGGGTGAGCCATGGGGCCAGCGTCCTAAGGAAATGGGTAATTACGAAGCTTCACCACATATGCAATTCGCTTAACAACATGACTTCCCATGTCAAACGAGAATCCCTGATCCCTAAAAAATATAAGTTCTTCCTTTAAACTTAATTGAAACCAATCACAACATGTTACCCTATTACCAATCTAGGTGTGGAAATACTCATGACCAATAACACCCAAGATAGAAGCGTAGTTTGCATCCATTGCAGTTTGTGGAGATGCCAAAACAAGTCTTGAATTAAATATACTAAGGCTCTTGTTCTCCATCGCTCCCATGTTAAAATTAGGTACTGCCACAATGTTAAATAGATCATGGTCATATTCCAGACCAAAGACATCCTCATCCCATTTCATGGCCACCTTCAGAGAATACATAGTATGAGCAGTATTTGATATATCATCTGCAAGAGTCCAAATGCGAAGTGAAACTTGACATCCTGATTGTGTAATGAATGTATCATCTCTACTGACTAATGGACCATCAACCAAAGAAAATAGATATCAAGGATTCTTGAAAGGATCTTCCCAGACAACATAGTGTCTGCCATCCTCGAGCTCCCCCTGCTCTATTAGATTTCCATTAGACAATAGCACATGAAACAATGTTTTATCTGCCTCAATTCTAGTTGTAAATTTTTCCAATACATCTGGACGATACCGATAGAAAGTTATTTTGTGGAAACATTCTACTTCACATGAGTGAAAAAGTTTCCAGATGACTTGTAAGGACCCTCCAAGGATGTATTATGTTGAGGATATATCTCCATCTCAATTTCCAGTGTGAAAAGTGATGTTGGAAGGGACACCATTGTGAGAGAGCATGGAGTTAACTAAAAACCTCCTTTCTCCACTTGTTTTCCATTTACTTTGATAGAGATAAATTTAAGGTTAGATCCATCTAAAATTAAAGGTTGATCAATACCTTCAATTCTAGGTTTGAACAACTATTCTTGCGAGGACAATTTTTTTGTTGTCACCCAATACAAATTTCAAGTCCACTATGTCAAAGAAATAATTAGGAATTTTATAGTCTGCAAGAAATATCTCCTTAGGCACCTCCACGTCTGCTTCCTGAGAAAAAGAAAAAACCCTTTTAAAGAGTGAAAAATGTTGTTGCCCTGCCACACAAGTACCTTTGGAACTGAATTTGGTTTGTATGTGTAAAAGCACCTTCCAAGAGGTGGAGATCTGCTGGGGAAAATAATATCCCTAGCCAATACATTTTGAGCGCTAACATATGGATCCAATTGGAATGGAGACCTCCCTATGAGGCTCCAAGAACCTAGCAGACCTTGTGCCTTTCCATTCAATTTTAAACCTTGCAGCCTCCTCTTCTTATGAGATCAAATCATCCTTCAAAAAAATATAAATCTTGGACTCTATAATGCCTAGTCCATTGGGTAATGGAGCCTTGTACTGCTGCAAACCAACAAACTGAAAAAAATCTACTTGTTCATATGGCAAGCTTATTCTTCTTCACTACCTTACTTCTAATCAATTGTACTACTACCAAATCAAGTAAAGGCATGCTTCCAATGAATCCATACAAGTATTTGACTAACTGGTGAAACTCTTGATTTGATTTTGACAAATAAAGAGACCCATAGCATACCAAAGTGAAATTGAAAAGGGTTGCAAAGCCAACCCTTGCTGAACAAGAATAATTTGTCATTTTAAGTGCTCAAAAACTCCATATAATCAGAAAAAGGATCATGAAAGGCACAAATAAAAACCTCTTCTTATTGTTTTAGCTGAAGATCAAAAGCTCTCTGCATATCTTCTTTCTAGTAATGGCTGCCACCTTAATCTATTTGCAAATTTGAACATGACTGTGGGATGATTTCACTGCTAATCATAAATTGTTTGATGTCTACTGCAGATTCAAATTCAAAAATGATGGATGTCGGTGATAAAGGTAAGATCTACTGTCTCTGAAGTGCTTGGGACACTGAATGCATATTAACAACTTCTTTATCAAAATCTGAGGCATCCTTAATATCATAGTCAAAACTATAAGAGACATTTGAATCAAGGACAAATGTGTCTACAATATGACTATCACCAACATCCTCACAATCAGAAGGAATACTAACTGAATGTTGGATGTGGAATTCAGATTCTTTACAACAGTTATAAAAAGTAAGATCAGTCGGGTAAATATTCTCGTAATATGAATTAAAAGCAACGTGAAAATCCTTCAAAGATTGGATACTAGCAGCAGGAAGGGATTGAAACCATTCATGAGCATGTTCTTCTAAAGAAAATCTGAATATCTCGATCAAGACATCCTCGTGAACAAAACCATGTCCAAGCATGCATTTATGGAAATTGAGTAAGTGCTCACCGGAATGATCATGCTTACTTACTTTGAATCTTGGAAGATAATCATCCCACTCGGTTATAGTTGGCACTGGATGTGGAAAACCAACTATATTTGAGAAATCACAGAAATCATACCTTTGAGCTAAGATAACTTCCATTGCTATTGTTGTACCGTATCAGTGAATTCGCCAACATATTTCTGAACAATGGAGTTGCCAGATAGATGCTTACAACCAATATGATGTCCAACCTTTGTCTATCATCAAATATTGGAACTATGTTGTCTCTCGGGGAAGCTTTCTTCAAACTCCTTTCCCCGGCAACAACGCCAATTTGTTATCTCTCTAGGAGTCTCTTTAGGTTGTAGATCAAGAGAGCCTGGTAACTTAATCAGAATACTCAGTAATATATGGAAAATTGGATCAAAGATGAATAACTCACACACTCATTCCTTCACTCAAGGAAATTTGAACATATCTAGACAAAATAAGGCCTTCAAAAGCTATTGATCAAATGGTTTATATAATTCAGGTGGATGGAGAATGCTAACTATATAAACAACATTACATATATTGAAAACACATGTAAAAGGTCAAATATAACCAACAAAAGACTTTTGATTCTTTGTTTACTAATGCTGAGATAATATGACTATCATCAATCATTAAATAAATGAAGAAATGAACGTAAGATTCAACTCACAAGTACAGAATAAGAAATATATGCAGAGGTCTGAACAATATCAATGAAAGAGGCTTATCATTCCAGAATATATGTCAAGGTCTTTACAACAAAAGAGTACATAAAAGTCTTCAATATCGAACCCCTTTACAATGTAGCTTCCATGAGCTTAAATAGCCTTACAAATTTTATATGAGATCCCCAAAGTATGGATCAAATAGCTACATTATTACTTGATCTAATCAATTTACAAAAACTTAGGATCCAGATCCTATTTTCATGAAATCAAATACTATCCTAAACTAAGTCTTCAACAACTCCACAAGATTGGTGGAGGATGTATAGGTCTTTCATGAGATATATCCAACACCTAGGCCATGAGTCACTTTCTTAAAAGATGAAGATAAGGTCAAAGTTGACCAAATCTTCCACCACTGATCTTAAGCCTCAAAATCTCTTCGAATGCTAACTATGTTCTAATGTAATACAAGTTCTTTTATTTCTGGATCTTTCAACGATGCAGGGCAAGGGAAGTATTTTTCAAAGAATGCCTTTCCATACTCTCATGATTAGGATCATATTCCTCTGAGCTTTGGTTAGTTTCAACTGCTCTAAGAAACTTGACATGTAATTCATATGCAAGTTGTTTAATAACAAAACGACGAACTCCATGAACAACATTTGGATCTGCGACTTCCATGAGGTCCATGATTGATTCCTCTCCAGGTAGGGTGATTTCCTTTTCTGTGAACTCTTTTTCCAAACTTGAATCGCACAAAATACTTCTTAGTCCATTGAAAATTTTTGGGTCAATAGTCAATGGTTGATTCTATTGTGCCTGATCTACGAGAGAAAGCATGAGTTTTCTTGGTTATGTCTGGCCAACCTCCCACCGATTAAACTAATCTGAATCATGTGTGAGTAGAAAGTACAAATCATCGTCAGTGATATCTGAAACAAGACACACATGAGCACTATAATTGCGTAGTAGAGAGGGAATTGGACTTTCAGGAATGTCAACAAAGACAAATGTTTCTTCCTCCTTTTCAATATGGAGGATTATTGTTGAAACATAATGACCTTCATTAGTTAAAGAATGCAAATATTATCCATTATAGAGAGATGTGAGAGGCTGATCCTTTCCGTTGGAATCCAACAACCCAACAACCACAAGTATACACATCGGTTCTTTAACTGATTGACCTGGAGTAGAAGGAATTTCTTACCTGAACTTAAATGTATAAGTATTTCCCTCAGAGTTGTAGGATGATTTCACTTTTAGAATAGGGGTTCCATCCTGTGAATACCATAACAAGAAATTTGAAAAATTTGCATCATTGGCATCATGCATAGCAACAAATAAATCTTCACAAGTTATTGCTTTCCCATCATGTCTTTGAAAATAAAGATCCATTCCCTTATGAAACCCTGATTTCCCTAACAAGGTCTTGTACATCATGAAAAATTCTCCACCCTTCTCATACACCGGTACGGTATAGAAATTTTCCATATTAATATATGAATGTGGACGCACGAGGTGAGCCATGGGGCCAACGTCCTGAGGAAATTGGTAATTATGAAGCTTCACCACATTTTCAATTCGCTTAACAACATGACTTCCCATGTCAGATGAGAATTCATGATTCCTAAAAAATGCAAGTTCTTCCTTTAAACTTAATTGAAACCAATCACAACATGTTACCTTGTTACCATTCCAGATGTGGAAATACTCATGACTAATAACACCCAAGATAACAGCGTAGTCTGCATCTGTTGCAATTTGTGGAGATGCCAAAACATGTCTTGAATTAAATATATTAAGGCTCTTGTTCTCCATCGCTCCCATGTTAAAATCAGGTACTGCCACAATGTTAAATAGATCAAGGTCATATTCTAGACCAAATAAATCCTCATCCCATTTCATGGCCGCCTTTAGAGAATACATAACATGAGAAGTCTTTGATATATCATCCGCAGGAGTCTAAATGTGAAGTGAAACTTGGCGTCCTGATGGTGTAATGAATGTATCATATCTATTGACTAATGGACCAACAAACAAATCAAATAGATAGAAAGGCTTCTTGAAAGGATCTTCCTAGATAGCATAGTGTCTGCCATCCTTGAGATCCCCCTGCTTTGTTAGATTTCCATTAGACAATAGCACATGAAACAATGTTTTATCTACCTCAATTCTAGTTGTAAATTTTGCCAATACATCTGGACGATCTTGATAGAAAGTTATTTTGTGGAAACCTTCTGCTTCACATGAGTGAAAAAGTTTCCTGATGACTTGTAAATAACCTGCAGGGATGTATTCTGTTGAAGACATATCTCCGTCTCAATTTCTAGTGTGAAAAGTGATGTTGGAAGGGACACCATTGTGAGAGAGTGTGGAGTTAACTAAAAACCTACTTTCTCCACTTGTTTTCCATTTACTTTTATAGAGATCAATTTAAGGTCAGATCCATCCAAAATTAAAGGATGATCAATACCTTCAATTCTAGGCTTGAACAACTGTTCTGTCCAGGACAATTGTTTTGTTTTCACCCAATACAAATTTCAAGTCCACTGTGTCAAATAAATAATTACGTATTTTATAGTCTGCAAGAAAGATATCCTTAGGCACCTCCATGTCTTCTCTTTGAGCAAAAGAGAAGACCCTTTTAAAGAGTGCAAAATGTTGCTCCCCTGCCACACAAGTACCTTTGGAACCGATTTTGGTTTGTATGTGTAAAAGCACCTTCCAGAAGGTGGAGGTATATTGGGGAAAATAAAAGCCCTAGCCAATACATTTTGAGTGCTAACAAAAATAACATAAAGAATCCTTTCCCGAAGAGCAACAGTAAAGCAGAAGGAGTCTTGGAGCTCATCCACTCAGATGTATGTGTCCTAATGCCATCAACCTCTCTTAGTGGGTATGTATACTATGTGTCATTTATTGATGGTTATTCTCGCAAGACTTGGGTTTACTTCTTGAAGTCAAAAGATGAAGTATTTGAAAATTTTGAGGAATTCAAAGCCTTGATAGAGAATCTATCTAAAATAAAAATCAAGATACTCAGATTAGATAATGGAGGAGAATACACCTCAAAATAATTTGTAAGATTTTGCAGATATGTTGGGATTAAGAGGGAGCTCACCACTCCCTATAATCCTAAACAAAATGGTGTAGCAGAAAGAAAGAATAGAACAATAATGGAAGTAGTGAAGACTATGATTCATGATCAAGATCTTCCATGGACTTATGGGATGAAGCAAAAATAACAACAATGTATGTCCAAAACAGATTATCCCATAGTGCATTTGGATTCAAAACCCCCGAAGAAATGTTCTCCGGAAAGAATCGAGAAGTAAGCCATCTCAAGATATTTGGTTGTCCAATGTTTGTACACATTCTGAAATAAAAGAGAACAAAGTTGGACCCTTCAGGAAAGAAGGGAATATTTGTTGGATACTATGAGGTCTCTAAGGCCTTCAAAATTTACATTCTAGGTTTCCATCATATTGAGATCATTAGAGATGTAACCTTTGATGAATATGCAACACTCAAAAATTCAAGGAGATGTCATCTTGAAGAAGTATATGAAGAAGAGAATGTAGCTCCTAGAGTTGCAGAACCGATGAGGGACATTACAAATACCCCTGATGATGAGATTACAAAAGATCATGATATGATAGAATCTCAAGAACCTCCCAAAATGAAAATCTCTCATAAGAGAAAGCCAGCTTTGGCAAGAGAACTCATTCAAGATGGAGAGAAGTATGGTGCCACAGAAGGAACCACGAGACAAGTCAATAAACCTAATCCATTCTCCAGTTGTATGGATTTGATATGTTATCTCATATAAAAGGAGCCTACTTTCTTTGAAGAATCTATTCAGAAGAAAGAATGGGCATATGCCATGACAAAAGAATACCAATCCATTATAAAGAATGATGTATGGGAAATAGTTCCCAAAACAAGAACAAAGATGTGGTATCTTCCAAATGGTTATACAAGATAAAACATGTTGTTGATGAAAGTATTGAAAAACATAAAGCAAGGGTTGTAGCTCTTGTATTTTCTCAAAAGGAAGACATTGATTATGAAGAGACGTTCGCTCCTGTAGCTAGATACACTTATATCAGAACCATCATAGCTCTTTCAAACAAGATGAAGTGGAAGTTACACCAAATGGATGTGAGAATATCCTTCTTAAATGGTGTTATTGAAGAAGAAGTGTATACAAAACAACCTCAAGGGTTTGAATTTGAAGATAGAAAGACTCATGTATGTAGGTTGAAGAAGGTTCTGTATGGATTGAAGCAAGCTTCCATAGCTTGGTATGGAAGAATTGATAGTTTCCTGATGATCTTGGGCTTTACCAAGAGTAAATATGATTCTAACATTTACTTCAAGGTTATGAATGATGAGCCAATTATATTGTTGATGTATGTGGATGACTTATTCTTAACTAGAGAAGAAAATCTCATCACAGATTGTAAGAAGAAGCTCGCTATAGAGTTTGAGATGAAGGACCTAGGACTAATGCATTGTTTCTTAGGTCTTGAGGTTTGGAAGAGTCCAAAGAAGATATTCCTTAACCAAGGGAAGTATGAAGTTGAAATACTGAATAGGTTTGATATGTTGGAATGTAAAGCCATGAACACACCCATGGAAACAAAGTTGAATCTCCTAGTTGATACTTCGCCATAATTGGTTGATGATAGTTGTACAGAAAGATCATTGGATCATTGATGTATCTAACAAATACGATGCCATATATATGTTTTTCTATGAACACCTTGAGTTAGTATCTGGTAGATCCCATACGTGTTCACCTTGTTGCTGCAAAACATGTGATGAGATAACTTAACGATATGTTTGACTTTGGTCTCTGTTATAATGGAGATCATGACTTCATACTTGTTGGTTATACCGATTCAGATTGGGCTGGAAGTGTTTATAATAGAAAGAGCACTTCAGAATGTTGTTTCAGTCTAGGGTCAACCATGAATTCATGGAAGAGTAAAAAGAAATCAAGTATTGCTCTTAGCATGGAAAAAGCAGAACACATTGCTACATGTTCTGCCAATTGTGAAGCCATATGGACTCAGAAGTTACTGACAGGTCTATTCGATCTAGATATGGAAGAAACCATGATTCTATGTGATAACCATAGTTGTATAATGATGACGGAGAACCCTGTGTTCCATGATAAGTCGAAGAACATAGAAATCTGATATCACTACATTCGTGATATGGTGCAGAGGGGAGCTATAAATCTCCAATATGTTGGCACAGATTTGCAGGTTGTAGGTGTGTTGACTAAGCCTCTGTCTTGTGTAAAGTTTGAATACTTTCGAGACAAGCTTGGTATAGTTCGAAAGGACCTCCCTAGAAAGGGGGAGTGATTTTGATGATACTATGGTATCCTAAACAACAATGGGTAGCTTAGTTAGGATTTTATATCCTAGGGTACTGATCATCCCTAGAAAAATCCTAAAGGTCTGGTAAGGACGGTTTGTCAGAGCACCTGTGCATGTATATGCCAACTATGGTCAGTAGTGGTAGATCTGTTAGGATTTTTATAATCCTAGGGAATCTTATGATTCTTGGGTAGATCCCTAAGGTCTGGTAAGGACGGTTTGTCAGAGTACCACGTAGTATCTCCATTAGGATTTTAAATCCTAGGGAATCTTATGATTCCTGGGAAGATCCCTAGGGACTATCAAAGTACCACACAATGTTGTTATTACACCTACCTCATTCTGTTGCTATATGATGATGATTATGTTATCTAATCCTTGTGCTGATGATGTTGTTGTTCCAACTTCATGCTGAGATGATGTTGTTGCTCTTGCCTAGTGCTATGATGATGTTGTTTCTCCAGCCTCGTGCTATTGATGATGATTTTGTTGATGTTGTTTTTGTTATAAAATTTATGCTAACTGATGTTGATGTTTCAGATTCCAACTCCATGCTATGAACGATGATGATGATGCTATTCCAACTCCATGTTGTGAATGATGAAGATGATGATACTCCATCTCCATGATGTGAATGATGATGTTATTGATGATGAGAAAAAATTCCATGACTTATAGATATGCCAGTCAATGTTATAGATGTTTCTTCCCTCTCTCTCTCTTGATGATGTTGTAGCATACCCTTCTTGTTAAGGGGGGGGGGGGGANGGGTTAAAATATTGTAATTGTAAAGAATATTCTACTTATTATTGAGTTATTATATTATAGATAAATCCCCTTTTGTGGATTAATCATGTCGGGATTTGTATAAGACCAAATAACCTTTTGTGGATTGGTCAAAGCCTAATTAAGTGAGGCTAATTGAGAAGTCACCCCCCAAGGATAATTAAAGTGGTTTTAGCCACTAGTTGGAGAAGTTGACCCTGCTTAATGAAGAGACACCACCCTAGAATTCCTCAGCTAGTATAAATAAGTGAGGCTAGCACCTCATTCACACGCTCACTCAAATAACTCATCTAGTGTGAAAGTTTGAAGGAAGTTGCAATTTCCGGAAGAAGGACAGAGAGGCACATTGTTCAGTCTTGGATATTCTCTAGTGTTTAGTTTATTATCTTGGCATTGTATTGGAAATTCATATCAAGGAAGTTTTTGTTGGGTTTTCTCCCCCATGAGGGTTCTCTAGGATAAATGTTTTGTAGCTTGTGATTGTGTTTCTTTCAGTGATCTTACTTATGCTATTATTGTCTAGTAAATTGAAAAGAACTTAATAACAACTCTAAATTTAACAGTAAGTACTCCCATGGTTATTTGAGCATTTATTTGCAAAAATTATTGATACATGGTTAGCAATGGCTCTGGTTATTTGGTTGCAAGTATGCAATTTATTTTCCCCATATTTCATCCATATACAAGTGTTATGGTGATGTTGGACCTCAACCAATTTTTGAGGAAACATTGGTCGGGTTTGACCACTTTTGTACTTCGACAGGCTGGTCGAATATGGAGCACCCAGACGGAGCTGAGATCGTGGGATATCACTTGTTTTGTGGACCCAACAAGGGGTTCAGTAGGGTTTTGGGTATTAGGGTTTAGGGGATGTCGGCCCTTGGGTTTACCCATGTTTAGGCCTTTTTGTAAGGGATGTAAATGTATAAATAAGAAGGAATGCAATGTCGAAGAAGCATTAGGAGTGGTTTAAGTAGCTAAGTGCAAGAGGCAAGTAGTTCTAAGTTGCTTCATGCAACAAACTGTGTATGTAAGGCTTTGTGTGTAATAGAGGAGTTGGCTATGTGCCTTGACCTGATTTTGGGAAGGTGGATCTGGTGCTTAGTGCGCATATCACCTATCCAGTTCAAATCTTGGCTCTGTGGCTTAGTGCACATGAATAGATGGATGCAAGATATTGAAAAATAATAAAGAAGAAGAAGTCATTGGTGGATGTAGCCCCACACTGGGGTGAACCACGTAAATATTGTGTTGATGGTTTTCTTTGTGATATAATGTTTATGCTATGGATTTTCTTAGTGCATTGGATGTTATGAATGATAGATAGATCTATGAATGTTTAATTCTTTGTATATGTTGAATGTGTTAGATCAGACTTAGGATGCTAAAGTGCGATGTGTATCTAGCCATTGTTACTGTGTCAATCTGTACTTAGGGTTTGATATGCGATGTGAATAAAGATAATGAATTAATATATGTTGTTCCTAAGTACCCTGAGAAGTGTTGTAATCATAGATCTGTGTCCCATCTTGGTTACAGACACCTGAGTTCTGTAACCCCCCCTGCCTCTACCTCAGGTGATACTTCACCTTCTTTGCAAGTGTTGCCGAAAGGGCTGGTAGTTAGGGTTTTTGTTGGTGCACTGTTGAAGTGTTGAGCCCTGGGTCTTCCCCTGTGCCAACAAATGGTTCAGTTTTCGGGACCTGAAACTGTGATTGCTGGGAACTGAAGAAAAGAGAAGCTATGTGCGTAGATCTGTTGCTATAGTGTGCAATATTCTACTTGACTTGCGAAGCTTTGTGCTAAGAAAGAAACCCGATATGAAGAAAAGAGGTAAGATCTTGAAGGAGGTAAAGATTTGTGATTTGATAAAATAAGATAAGTGAAATTTTTTGTTTCAAAAGCATGAATATAAGCATGCTTGATAGATTATATCCTAGTGTGAAAGCTAGGGTACAATTAGAATAAAGAGTTGATCTGAATAAATTTGATAGAAATAGAAAAATATATGTTATTCCTATGCATATAAAGAATTTTTGGACTAATGAATGGATGCAAGAACCTAGAAAGAATTTTTGCAGATTACAGGCTCATCAATGTGATCCTAGTGTGCAGTACATGAAAGGTTGGGGAACATTTAAGAGGAAGGGAGGATTGAAACTATGTTATAACTATAGAAGACCGAGAATTCTTGCTAAGGAATGCCCTGGTATAGGTCCTATTTGTCTTTGTTGCAAAACTATTGGTCATGAAGTTGAGGATTGTCCAAGAATGATTGCTAAAGTTGAAAGGATGAATATGAGACAAGAAAACTATCAAGAGAATAAGAGCATGTTAAGGAATCATCAAGAGAAAGAATTAGATAAATCTCAAACTATGTTAGTACAGTTAAAAGAAGCAATGCATGATAAAAAAGATGTCAGTTTATCATAAATCTTGAAAGAAAAACAACACATAAGTACAAAAATATGAGACTTCGACATAGACTGTGTCTTGGATCAGGAAACACAAGTGAATATTATGACAAAAATCACTTGGGAAGTTTTAGGGAATCCCACTATGGTAACTTCATTGGGAAGAATAGGCTTGTTTAAAGGAAATATGATAACCCTATGTGGAAGAGTGATTAATGTACATGTTATCATTCATGGAACATTGATAGAAGAAGAATCTGAAGTCATTAAGCTTGTTGAGAGTAGCACCCCGTTCCCTCTTTTGTTAGGAATGACTTGGATTGAGAAATATCAGATCAGAAGGAAATAAGAGGTAGAAACTACAGAAAATAAAAAGCAAGAACTAAGGGATTTCATAGCTAGAAAAATAGATCGACTGATAGAAGAATGAGAAGTTGAGTCAAAGCAATCGAAGGAAAACGAATTAGTTGTCGAGGTTGAAAGAACGCAAGAAGTTTTGAAGGACCTATCCATGCAAGAAAGGAATACATCTACCCAACAATTAATAAGAGAAGAGAAATTAAATTTAAACCCTTTAAGAGCACATCAACAGTGAGAAGTCACTTCACTAGGAGAAGTTAAGAATAAGAATGGAAAGAAAAACCCAGAAATAGTTAGAGAGACTCAAATCACAGGGAAGAAGTCAAGGAAGCCTAGTAAGAAGAAGGCTAAGTTGGAAACGATATAGGAAGTTACAAAGAAAAGATGGAAGATTTCACAGATTGGAACTTTGTAATAGGTAGGTTTGTAGTATTTGAACCTCACCAGAATAGCAGAACCACACAGAATGGGACTTCACCTCGGTGAAGCTATATGACCGTTGGAGGTGCCCCGACCATTAGAACAATGCTCCAGAATGGCTTGGAAAAAAATTTATGGGTGGATATATCGTCGTTAGACGTTGAGACTACTTGATAATGGAAATATTCACATTGATTGAGGCATTCTTGTCCGTTGGAGGAATCCGTTATGTAATTTTCTTACTTAACCCGTCAGATGATGCATCAGGACCACTTTTTGCTACCCGTGATTATATTCAACAAGAATGAAGTGATTGTGTGTGTCAAGTTGTGATATCATACCTCGCCATTTTTTCTTTGCCCCACTATCCATTCACCTACCCTAAATTATTTGTTAACAGTGAGAATGTCGACCGAGCGCATTGAGCTAGAGAAATCCGTCGAAGAGGTTCTGAAGAAGTTTATGGCTAATAAATTTATGTATAAGGGAGTACATACATCATGTACTAGGGGAATGTAGGCTTCCCCTTCGACTGAATGTCACTCGAAATGTGCCAACCCCACGTATGAGAAGCGAAGTAAGCATCACGACAATCTGGCTAACGCGAAGAAGATCCTGTCGATCTTACCATATTATATCCCGCCTTTGGCTGGCGCGGTTAATCGTGACAACATTCCATGGAACTTCGAGTACACATTGATGATCGCGTACATACTGAAGGGGAGATGCGTAGTTGGAACCCAGTTAGGACAGATCCCAACATTGAAGAACAATGATTTTAACCTTGGAGACAGAAAGAACTACGCGATGCTCACGCCTCATAGATATTTTATGAAGACAACTGGGAAGAAGCCTCGCATAGTCTCCCAACCTTGGATAAAGGAGATCATGCAGCCCATGATACTGAACATTATGAAGATCCCTCATTTTGGAAGACATCAGAAGGTTAATTCTTGCGTTAAACTCCTCTTGTTGTGCTATCATGGAGGATATATGTGGCTCGAAAGACGCATTACTTTGGATTCGACACTGATCCACCTGATCACATGAGTGATCATGTAGGGACCCGACCCTCAGTAGTTATACCTATGGAAGACCTCAGATTGTTCCCTGGAACAACGCATTAAGAAGGCATACGAAGATGTTGAGAAGGGAAAGTGAGGCTACAATGTAGCCTCCATCCAGGATGGAAAAGTGCAGCTAGCTTGTCAACTAATAGATGTCAAGATCATTAGAAAGAACCACCCCAAGTAGGTCACCGAGTTCATGGTGGACCTCGCAGGAAAATGCATGGAGGGGATGCAAATGAATTGGGCAAGCTACCTTGTCAACGAGCTCGAGAAAGACTACCGCGAAGTGCAAGATCAGGGATACAAGTTCCATTTCAGCTGGTTACTTGTGTTGATCACATTTGTCGCTTGGAAAATGCTGGAGGGAGAAACTTCTCCAGAAATTGAGCCATTAGAGCCACTAACAGCTAGATTTTCTACCTTATGGTATACGAATGATATGTCGAAGCAATGGCAGTCAAACACGGTGTTCCATGCCTACTATCAACAACTGAAGGTTTTTATTGAGTCGTTCCCACAGATGACACCATGCACTCTGCACCAGTATAAACCACTAGCTAAGTTCCACATAGATCCACACTTTATTTATATCACTGTGCGCAAAGATGAAAGTAAGGAAGAGTTACAGTCCTATTATAAGCTGACCGACGAAGACATAGAACAAATCACGAAGGAGTGGTCAGCAGAGTTTCTGGTACCGATTGATGATGAAAAAATCTCCAACCCTGACATCATAGGAAGCCCCTTGGTCACCTGGTTCGAGCATGCAGGACATACTAGTGTGGAGAAGAAAAATAAAAAGGAGGAAGTTCAAAACATAAACACTGATGAGGAGGACAATGCCTCAGAAGAAAGTAGACCTAGCTCAATCGCAGGAGGAGTAGGAGATGAAGTAAATCAAGAAGTAATAAGGGAAGAAAGAGAAAAACAAGGATAAGGTGAAGCTACACCACCAAAGGATCCCTCTACCCAGGCAGAAGCATCGAAGAAGAGGAAGGTTTCTTCGCAGAAACCTTCAGCAAGAAAGAATACCCATGCTAGTAAGCCCCATCTAGAGGCTATGCTCATGGAGGATGGCATAGTTCTAGTTCATGGAGAAATGGAGGATGCATATAAGGACCTATTACAAAGATATGGCATGAAACAAGAAGAGTTGTACGTAAGAGTGGAGAAGGAACTGAAGGAAATTCAGCGAGCCATTCAATTAAGCTGCGCAGTGCCTACTGCACCTTCCTCGTCAGAGACTGCAGAGTTGGGGGATTAGAAAACCCAACTTCGAAGAATGGAAGATGCAACAAAGGCTCGGCTTCAACAAGTCCAATAAGAAAAGGAACAGGCCACAAAATCCCTGAAGAAATAAAAAGAGGATATCTTGGAGAAACTACGAGTTGCGCGGTACTGTGTAACCACGTATGAAAATGAGAAAGATGAGTTCTGGGTGATGCTCGAGGAAGACAAAGAAAAGATGCAGAGGGAAAAGGACCCGTTGCTCACAGAGCACACTAAAGTCAAAGAAGTGGTGAGAAAATCACTTCTCTCTGTGCCAGGCTTGGCCCAGGAGGAACATGAGGTAGTCAAGGTTCAAGTGATGAAGCTCGCTAAGGCCATCCAATAGCTTCAAGCACAGGTAACATAGTTGGAGATTCAAGAAGTACCAAGCACTCTGCAAGAAGTGCGCAACCAGGGGGAGGAAGCCTCTAAGATCGCAGTGGAAAGGATCAGAGTCCTCGCCTCAGAATGCAAGTAGCTAAGAAACATAAGTGTGTAGACCTACAAACACCTCAAATAATACCCAAAACTTAGGAAGTTGGAAGCACAACTACATGATGCACAACAACAGGCACTGGCAGTTCAAGTGCATATGAAGTCACTCACTGCGATTGAGAGAATGAAGAGATGACAAGAACAACGCGCATTATAGAAACAAATTACTGCCATCCAGGGAAGAGTAATGGAAGTCACACAGAGGCTACAATCGATGCAGGATAAATCCTCCATGGTGTTTGAAGAGATTGAAGGACAAGGTTTGAAAATGGACCAAGTGGTTGTGACAGTGGAGCATCACCTGGAAGGGCTTGTTACAGAGAAATTGATCCAAGATTTCACTGAGCAGGAATCTCAGGTGAAGAAATAGGTTGAGGTAGCTCAAGCTAAGCTTGAGGCCTTCGAAGCAACACTGCCCAGATCTGAGTGACTCATGACGAGTCACAAGTGAGTGTTGAGGGCCTGTTGGCTATTGACCAATTTTTGAGTGTTAAGAACCAAACATCAATATAGCATAGAAAAACCTCAGGAAAAGTACTCAACGCCTTGAAAAAGAGATAATTTCATATAATAAGCCTCTTCGAGGGGGCAACCTCCTTTTACCCCACTTAAATGTTCAAGTACAAGATGATTCAAAATGAAAATGTGTCCTTGGTATATATAGGAGACTAGGAGGTATAATTACAACTAATGGCCTAAAGCCGACATAAATAAAATAACATTACTAATATAATATGCCCCAATTAAGGGGTAATGAGCCAATATTAGGGCTTAACATGCCCCTCCCCTTGAGACAAGTGTTGTTCGCAATGCTTGAGTAAATCTGGATGCTTCTATATAAAAGACTCATCTTCCCAAGTGGAATCTTCAGCCGATAGTTTCCTCCATTTAATGAGATACTCTGAAATGGATCTATTCCTCAACTAGTGAATTCTTGTGTCAGTGATGGATTCAGGCTCCAATATGATTTTTCCTTCCTCGTCAAGTTCTGGCAATATAGTTTGAACTGGGATCTTGTCACCTATAACCTTCTTTAAGCATGAAACATGGAAAACTGGGTGTACTTGTGAAGATGCAGGCAACTTCAATTTGTATGCCATAGTACCAATCTTTTGCAACACCTTATAAGGTCCATAGTACTTTGGTGATAATTTATTATCCTTCTTGGCTTGCTTGAGGGACATTTTTTTGTATGGTTGTAGTCTTAAAAACACCCAATCCCCTACTTCAAAACTTCTTTCACTACGATGTTGATCTGCTTTTTGTTTCATGCGATTTTGTGCCATGGTCAGGTTGTCCTTTAAGATTTGGAGAATTTGTTGTTGATTCTCGATGTGATATTCCACTGCTTGAACCTTAGATTTTTTTTTTAGAGAAGAAGTGATGGAAGGA
>JASDQU010309306.1:85475-124495 GCA_032191745.1 Picea mariana
CTTAAAGGAACATCATCCTCGATGTTCTATCTATTAACATGTCATGTATGTACAAAAGTGAACAAAAATGGGTATGCCTATCTCATGGCATCCTCCATTTCCCATGTGGCCTCATCTTGGCCAAAGTGTTTCTGCTGCACCTTGACCTGTGCAATGGTTCGGTTCCTGAGTGGGGTTTCCTTCCTGTCTAGTATGCATTGAGGTTCTGGTAGGAATTCTCCCTCCGATTCCACCTAGATCATAAACCAGTCACTTATATGATTAGAATCATGTACATATTTCTTCAGCAATGAAACATGGAAAACATTATGTGCTTTTACTGTGGGAGGAAGTGCTAGCCTATAGGCTACATGTCCCACTCTATATAAAACTTCAAAAGGTCCACAATACCAGGGTGCCAACTTGGCACAAGCTCCCATCCCGAGGGAACTCTTCTTGGGCCTAAATCTGAGATAGACGTGGTCTCTTGTCTTGAATTCTCTGGAGGTTCTCTTTCTGTCGGCATAACTTTTCTATCTATTCTGAGTAATTTTCAGATTTTGCTTTATCTGAATCACTTGTTGTTCCATTTCTTTCAACATGTTAGGTCCAATTGTAATTTTGTTCATGGGATTACTCCAACTAACTAGAGTGTTGCATGACCTACCATAGAGGACATTGGAAGGGATCATCTTTAGTGATTCTTGGTAGCCATTGTTGTAGGAAAATTCCACCATTGGCAGGTAATCTTCCCACCTTTTAGGTTGATGCATTACATGCATCCTCAACATGTCTTCTAATATTTGGTTCACTCTTTCCGTCTGTCCATCGGTTTGAGGATGATAGGCTATGCTAAACAATAATTTGGTTTCCAGGCCAGCCATCAAGGATTTCCAAAAGTTTGAAGTAAAGTTTTTGTCTCTGTCAGACATGATCTCCTTATGCATGCCATGTAGTCTGAATATATCCTTCATGAATATGTTGGCAATATTTATTTCCTTGCAAGTCGATTTGACGAGAATAAAATAAGCGGAATTGCTCAATTTATCCACCACTACCATGAAGGCGTCATTCTGCCTGGCTGATGTTGGTAATTTGGTGATGAAATCCATGGAGATGGTCTCCCATTTCCATTCTGGGATTGTTAGAGGTTGTAATAATCATGTTGGGTGCCGGTATTTTTATTTAACTTGTTGGCATTCTAGAAATTTAGCTAAATACTCAGCTATGTCTTTCCTCAATCCAGGCCAATAGAATTATTTCCTGGTGGCCGTGACCATCTTCTGATAGCCCGGATGGCCGGTGTATGGTCTCTTGTGAAATTTGTCCACTATGAACCTCTTTAAGTCATCACAACTTGGAATATATAGCCTGTTTCGGTAAGTCACCAGAACTCCATCTAGCATCTAGTAGCCTTCATACTTTATCCCTGCGGGTTCTTGCTCCAGGTACAAGGTCACGGTCTAGAAGAATGTGTCTGTTTCTTATGCATTCTTGACTCTTTCCATAACATTCATCTCACAGGTGCTCACCACTGCCAGGTGAATTGTTTTCATACTTCTGCTAAGGGAATCGACCACCTTATTTTTCTTTCCTTTGATATGTTTGATTTTGAAATCAAACTCGCTAAGGAGGGCCATCCACCTAGCTTGTATAGCATTGAGTTTTGGTTGGTCAAACAGGTGCCACAATCCACAGTGGTCTATCATAAGTACAAATTTCCTACCCAAGAGGTAATGCCTCCACATTTTCAAAGCGTGCACTATGGCGTCCAACTCTAGATCATGGGTCACATAGTTGACTTCATGTTCATTCAATTTTCGAGATTCATAATAAACTACATTTCCTTCTTGCATAAGGAATCCTCCGAGTCCTTCCTTGCAGACATCTGTGCACATGAGGAAGTCATTATCGGGATCGACGATCTTCAGCACAGGCGCATGGGTCAGAAGGTGTTTTAGTGACTGAAACCTTTCTTCACATTCCGGTGTCCAAATGAAATTAACCCCCTTCCTCTGGAGGGAAGTGATTGGACAACCAATCTTGGAAAACCCTTTTATAAAACTCCTATAGTATCCTGCTAAAACCATAAAAGATCTAATATCCGAAACATCCTTTGGAGTAGGCCATTCCATGATGGATCTGATCTTGTCAGGGTCTACTACTACCCCTTCTTCAGATATGACATGGCCCAAGTACTGTATTTGCTTCTGGAAAAAGTCACACTTGCTAAATTTGGTGTAGAGTTGATTCTCTCTTAGCACTTGAAGTACATGTTTAAGATGTTCCTCATGTTCCTCTCTATTCTTGGAGTAGATTAAGATATCGTCAATAAAAACCAATACAAACTTGTCTAGGAATTTTCTGAGTACATTATTCATCAAGCACATAAAGGTGGTAGGGGCATTGGTTAATCCAAATGGTACTACCACAAATTCATAGTGACCATATCTTTTCCTGAAGGTGGTTTTGTGGATGTCTTCATCCTTGATTCAGACTTGATAGTACCCAGATCTCAATTCAATCTTTGAGAAAATGGTAGCACCCCCCACTTGATCGAACAAGTCATCGATTCTGGATAAGGGGTATTTGTTCTTTATGGTTACCTTATTGAGATGTCTATAATCTATGCACAGTTGGAATGTACCATCTTTCTTATTCACAAACAGGATTGGTGCTCCCCATGGAGACACGCTAGGCCATATGTAGCCTTTGTCGATAATTTCCTTTAWTTTTAGTTTGAGTTCAACTAGCTCRGGTGTACTCATCCTATAGGGGGTACTAGATACTGTTACCACTCTAGGTGCAAGTTCTATTGAGAAGTCAATGTCCCTTCTCGGAGGTAGACCCAGTACCTCTTATGGAAACATATATCTATACTCTCTTAGTATGGGGTGGTCTTCTAGGCTCGATCTGTCATCCTCAACAGATTCCAACACCTGTATTGCATATAGAGGACATCCCATTCTGCAATACTTTTTCATTTGAAGGGATGATATTTGTCTCACTAAGACAGGATTCTGAATCCCTTGGAGGGTTATCTTTCTCCCTTATTCATTTACACATTTGTTGGCCCTTGACCAAGTTTTGAGGAACACTTGGCCATAATTGATCATTTTTGTACTTCGACGCCCTGTCAAAGATGGAGCCCCAGGCAAAGCAGAGATCATGGCATCTTGGTCCACTTTTGGGCCTCTTTTAGGTTTTTGGGTTAATGTAATGGGAAAGGGATGTTGGCCCATGGGTTTACCCACACTTAGTCCCACTTTTGTAATATATAAATAGAAAGATAGGCAATCTAAGAAAGAGTATATGTGATTGCTTAGTGTAATTGGTGGTGCATCTATGTGATGTTGAATAAGTGATCTGTGTTAACTATGTAAGGCTTGCAAGGCTAAGTGCAAGTTTAACTGTGTGATTGATACTATAACGAAAGGAAGAAGGATATAACAAGCTGAACAAATCTTCTGTCCTATGCGAAGAAGTGTTTCGGAGGATTTGTGCTTGTAATATCTTGAGGATGATAATAAATAAGAAGATCTTGTGGGCGTAGCCCCGGGGGGGGGTGAACCACGTAAATCTGTGTGTTACGCTATGTGCTTTGGTTCAATGAATTTATCTTTGCTTATGCTACGTACTTTAATATATCCACTTATGACTTTGTGCTTCCTAGATATATATGATTGTTAGATCGAATGTGTATGAGAATGCTTAGTGTTGATCTACTAGATATGATATGATTTTCTATGGTTAAGTGATGAAACAATGTACATCTGAGTATTCACCGCGAAGATCTGTGCCATCTGTGAAGTATAATAAGGGTTAATACTAATGAATGATCTATGCTAATTGCCCTGTAAAGATAGAATCACATATCTATGTCCCAGTTAAGGTTGCAGACACCTAAGTCTTGCAACCACCCCTGCCTCTACCTCAAGTGAGACTTCATATGCTTCGCAGGTGTTGCCGAAAGGGCTGGTAGTTAGGGATTTGTTGGTGCGCTCTTGCACGTTGAACCCTGGGTCTTCCCTTGTGCCAACAAATGGTTCCGTTGCTAAGACATGAAACTGTGATTGCTAGGAACTAGAGAAGAAGAAGCTTTGTGCAAAGAAAGCTCTGTGCGTAGATCTGTTTCCCTAGTACGCAACGTTCTACTTGACCTGTGAAGCTTTGTGCCAAGAAAGAAAGGTCAGATTTGAAGAAAAGAGGTCAGATCTACAAGAAAAGAGGTTGATACTGAAGAAAAGAAGCAAGATCTGAATGCTTTGTGCTCTAAGAAAAGTAAAAGTGGGAATTTCTAAAAGAGAGAGGTCAGATATGCAGAAAAGAGGTAAGATCTGTAAGCCTTGTTCTCTAATAAAGGTAAAAATATTTAAAAGTTCCAGATCTGAAAGCTTTGTTCTCTGTAGAAGTAAGATAAGTGGAAATTTTTGTTTCTAAAGCATGGATCTAGGTATGTTTGATAGATTTGGTCCTAGCTTAAAACCTAGGGCTTTAATAGAAGAAAGAAAGCTTGATATGAATAGATCTAATAAGTATAATGATAGATATGTTATATCTATGCATAGAAAGAATGTTTGGACTAACAAATGAATGTAGGATCCTAGAAAGAATATTTTGCAGGCTAACTACCATGATTCTGGTGCGCAGTACAGAAGAAGTTGGGGATCATTTAAGAGAAAGAGAGGATTGACCCTATGTTACATTTGCATAAAACCAGGCCATCTAGCTAAGGAATGCCCTAGTGGAAAACCCAATTGTCTTTGTTGCAAGGATTTGGACCATGAAGTATTGGATTGCCCCATAATGATTGCTAGGATCAAAGGAATGAATTCGAACCCTAAGGTAGATCCAGAGATAGCAGAACCTAAGAAATAATTAGAGAAAGTATTAATTCAGATGAAAGAAACCCTAAATGAACACCGACATGTCATATTATCAGAGATCTTTAAAGAAAAAGAATGCATCAAAGTAAGGATAGGGGACTTCGACATTGATTGTGTTTTAGATGAGGAAACACAGATGAATATCATAATAGAGAGAACGTGGGAAGATATAGGGAAGCATGTCATGATCCCTTCACTAAGAGGAATAAGACTCTTCAGAGGAAAATTGGTAAACCTATGTGGAAGGCTCACTCAGATATCTAATAATTCTAATGGAACTTCGACTGAAGAAGATTTTGAGATTATTAAATTTATTGAGGACAACGCCCCGTTTACTATGTTACTTGGAAAACCTTGGATTGACAGAGATGAAGTTAGACAGAAGGAAGAAGAAGAAGTTTTGGAACAAAAGAAACAAGAATTAAAAGATTTTATGACCAAGAAGAATGCACAGTTGATTGAGGAACATGAGAATAAATCAAATCTATTTGACACTAGAAGCTCAAATGTCAAATAGTTAGGGGACTCATAGAATATTGGAATATATGTACCAAATACAAACAAAGTAGTTCTATTGAGTCTTGGGAAAGAACCTCAGGAGCGCGAAGTGACTATGCCAAGGAAAATAAGAACCAAATCGAGAAAAGAACTACCGAGACAAAGCTCATGGGGAAGAAGGCTAGAAAGCTAAGTAAAAAGAGAGCTCAGATCAACAAGATATAGAGTGTTCCAGAGGGAATCTCTTTTGAAAGAAACTTTGCAAAATTTGAGCTTCACCGGGATAACAGAACATCAACATAGGTCACTTCACTGTGGCAAAGCAATATAGTAGTTGAAGGCCGATATATCCGTTTGACTGCCGCCCCAAATGGATCGAAAATCATTGATGGTTCATCACCAGACCATTAGACCACACCATAACAGATAGAAGCAAAGTTAAGGAAGACCCATATCCTTTGCAAACGATTTGTTATAGAGTTACTTACTTAATCCATCAAGCCATGCACGGAAGACACTTTTGCTAATCGTGAATTTGAGTCTGCAGACTACTTGAATTGTGAACCATGATTACTCTGCCCTTACTCTCTACCTTACCACAGTATCTATGTTACTTTGAGAACCTGAGCTATTGATCCTAAGCATATATGCTCGACTAATTTAGCACAACTGAAGAATCTTTACAAGAGGTACTCTCTAGCCTTAGAGCTAAAAGAGTCATGTCAGAGCAGGGATTGTCTACAGGTTTACATACATCATCGACGAGAGGAGTGCAAGCCTCCCCGTCGATTGCTCGAGCAGGAACATCCTGAGCCAACGCAAAAAGAAGAACCAAACATAAGGACGATATGGCCAACGCCAAGTTGGTTCCATCCATCCTACCTGCTTACATACCACCTCTAAGTGGTGCGATCAACAGAGATAGTGTGCATAGAGACTTTGAGTACACTCTAATCATGACGTACCTATCGAAAGGACTACGCGCATTCCACACAGATCATGACAAGATCACAGCATTGAAGTTTAGTGACTTCAACCTAGGGTATCCTAAAGTTTACAACACACTTTCCCCATACAAGTACCTAAACAGAGACAAGGGAAAGAATTCAAGGAACATCCCTCAGCAATGGACGATGAACCTCGTGCAGTCTACTCTACTCAATGTTATGAAGATACCGCACTTTGGCAGACACTAGGAGGTGAATGCTTGCATGAAGTTGCTGCTGGAAAGTTACCATGGAGGATACGTATGGTTGAACCGTCGCATAACAGTTGATCCAGTGCTGATCAACCAAATCACCAGGCTTAGCATGTAGGACCCTGATCCCCATGATTACTATCCTGGAAAGACCGCGGATCGTGCTCTTGCTTAGAAGATCAAAGAAGCCTATGGCGATGTTGAGAAAGGAGTGTGAAGCTACAAGATAGTTTCTATTGAAAGTGGTGCAGTGCACCTCACCTGTCAACTGATTGCAGGGAAGTTGGTAAGCAAGAATCGACCCATGCAAGTATCCATCTTTGTAGTTTACCTCACAAGAAAGTGCACAGAGGGACTACAGATGAACTGGGTGAAGTACCTGGTGAATCAACTAGAGATTGATTGTAGAGAAGCCCAGGATCAGGGGCATGAATTTCATTTTAGCTGGCTCTTGATACTTATAGCTTTCATTGCATGGGAGCTACTGGAAGGTTCAACCTTCCCCGAAATTGACCCCTTTGAACCACTGGCTGTGAAGTTCAGTACCCTGTGGTACTCGAATGACATGAACAAGCAGTGGCAATCCAATGCTGTATTTCATACCTACTACACCCAATTGAAGCTCGCCATCTAGTCTGAGCCTCGCATGACCCCAAATACTTTACATAGGTTTCGACCTTTGATAAAGTTCAGTGCAGACCACCATTTTGTATATCTGACAACACACACTGATGAGAACAAGGAATAACTTCACTCTTATTACAAGATGACAGAGGAAGATCTGGAGGAAATCACCAAGGAATGGTCGACGAACCTCCTTATTCCAGTAGACCCCACAGAAGTATTTGACATTGACATCCTAGAAGCTGCGTAGAATACACCTAGACCCAGTAAGAGAAAGAAAACAAAAAAATTAAAGAAGGATGAGGATATCCAGGATGTAGACAATAGATCTGTAAGAACCGCATCTGTTACACCAGAGAAAGGAGGTAATGGAAAAGACTTAGAGGAATTCGAACAAAGGCCAACAGATGAAGTAGAAATCATAAATAAAATAAAGGGTTCGCCTCCAGAACCTTCCTCCCGAAAGAAATCAAAAGCACCCATGACTAAGCTGAATACCACGCTCACTCCAGATGACTTCAGTTTTCTCATCGCAACTATGAATGAAGCCATAGAAGAGATAACAGAAAAGAAGGAAGCTAAGCAAGAGACAATGTACAAAAAAATCGAGATCGAACTCCAAGGAGTACAATGAGCTCTCCAGTCTAGCCGTGCAGTCTCCTTTGCGCCCCTACCCGAAGGAACAACATAAGAAGGCAATGAACCAATTCAACTCCGCCAGATTGCTGACACGGTCGAAGTACACCTTCGGAAGGCACATGAAGAAACAACGCAGGCCACCCAGGCCTTAAAGAAAGCACAGGAGGAAATCATTGAGCAACGTCGAGTTGCACAACAAGAGAAGTACACTCTCCAAGGGAAGTTTTAAGAAGACAGAGCAAAGATCCAAAAAGATAAAGAGTAGCTACTCGCGAAGCAAATTGGGATTGAAGAAGCAGTCAACAGAGCTTTTATCTCTGTGACTGGATTAGAACAGGAGGTAGAGGACCCCATCAAATGCCAAGTGATGATGCTTGTTGAAGTTATTCAACAACTTCAACAATGAGTTGTGGATTTAGAGCTTCAGACAATACCACAGACCCCACAAGAAGTGCGCGACCAGCAAGAAACAACTGTCCAGAGAACCATAGAAAGGATTAAATCACTCTCTAAGGAATGCAAACAATTAAGTAGTAGAAGTGCACAAATCTATGAGAACCTAACCGATAACCCAGAATTTCATAAATTGGAGTCACAGCTCCAAGAGGTGAAGTACGACACCGAAAATCTATAGGTGCAGTTGAAGGCCCTGTCACCCGTAGAGAGAATGAAGAGTTTTACAGAGCAACGTACAACCCAACAATAGATTCACATGCTTCAGAGTAAAGTAATGGAATTCTCTCAACGACTTCAACCAGTGCAAGAAAAGGAATGCCAACTGTTCACTGAAGTTGAAAGCCAAGGAGTAGAACTTGAAAACGTTGTGAATACAACAGAACAATGCCTAGAAGGGCCGGTGAATGAGGCACTCATCCAGGAGTTAGAAGAGCAAGAGGCAGTAGCAATGTGGTAGGTCGAAGCAGCTCGAGCCAATCTCGAGGAATTCAAAGTAGAATTGGTCAAACCTGAGTGACTTGGGACGAGTCACAAGTGAGTGTTGGGGGCCTATTGGCCCTTGACTAAGTTTTGAGGAACACTTGGCCATAATTGACCGTTTTTGGACTTTGACACCCTGTCAAAGATGGAGCACCAGGAGAAGTAGATATCACGGGATCTCAATCCACTTTTGGGCCTCTTTTAGGGTTTTGGGTTAATGTAATGGGAAATGGATGTCATCCCGTGGGTTTACCCACGCTTAGGCCCACTTTTGTAATATATAAATAGAAATATAGGCAATGTAAGAAAGAGTAGATATTATTTCTTAGTGCAATTGGTGGTGCATCAATGTGATGTTGAATAAGTGCTCTGTGTGAACTGTGTAAGGCTTGCAAGGCTAAGTGCAAGTTACTATGTGATTAATACTGTAACGAAAGGAAGAAGGATTTAACAAGATGCGCAGATCTTCTGTCCTATACAAAGAAGGGTTTCAGAGGCTTTGTTCTTGTAATAGCTCGAGGACGATAATAAAGAAGAATATCTTGTGGACGTAGCCCCAGGGGGGGGTGAACCACATAAATCTATGTGTTATGCTCTATTCTTTGGTTCAATGCATTTATCTTTGCTTATGCTATGTGATTTAATATATCCACTTATGACTCTGTGCTTCCTAGATATATATGATTGTTAGATCGGATGTGTATGAGAATTCTTAGTGATGATCTACTAGATATGATATGATTTGCTATGGTTAAGTGCTGAAACAATGTACATATGAGTATTCACCGCGAAGATCTGTGCCATCTGCGAAGTATAATAAGGGTTAAATACTGATGAATGATCTATGCTAAGTGCCCTGTAAAGATAGAATCATAGATATGTGTCCCAACTAAGTTTGCAGACACCTGAGTCTTGCAACCACCCCTGCCTCTACCTCGGGTGAGACTTCATCTGCTTCACAGGTGTTACCGAAAGGGACGGTAGTTAGGGCTTTGTTGGTGCGCTCTTGAGCATTGAACCCTGGGTCTTCCCCTATGCCAACAACATTCTAAGGTTTTGTGGTAACAATCCAGCTAGTTTTATATGCAGTTAGCCAATCCACACCAATCAACAGGTCATACGATCCTAGGGGAAGTATGTTAAGGTTAGATTGGGTGGGTAATCCATCCACAGTGAATTGGCAAGATAGTACGACCTCCACTATTTTTATTTTTGTGCCAGTGGCTAACTGTACCAACCATGGCTTAGTATGTTTATGTGGCTATAATTTACACTTATCAACAGCCTGAGGGGCCACATAACTCAAATTTGAACCAGGGTCAATTAAAATAGATACTAGATGGTTGGCGATCATACCTTCCATCTCCACCACTGAATCTTGGTGGTCGGTTTGTTTATTATCCATGATTGCATAAATTCGTGGCATACTCCTAGCCACATCATTGACGGTGCTAGATTCTTGGACGTTGTAAATTCTCCTACTGTTCTGCTTTCTGTGAGGACAATCCCTCAGTAGATGTTTTTCTCCACAACCACAACATTTCAAGGATTCTTTCTTTGGGTTATCATCCTTTCCTGGGGTTGATCCAAAAGTTTTATTTCCACTATGGGAGGGGAAATTATGCTGGCGTACACTTCGGGCAGGAAAGATCATCCTTGAATCCTTATAGTTTTTAAATCTTGGGGGTTTAAACCACTTTTTATAGAACCCCAAACTATTCTTCTGCTTCTAGCCTTCGCGAGGTTCCGTCTGAAGCCCAAGATGTTCATAACAATATATTTCCTTTCAGATAGTGTCTTCTAGGGTCTTTGGCTTGTCAAATTCAATTCTGTTCTAATAGTCCTTAGGTAGCCCACTGATAAATCACTTCACCTTTGCCTTTTTTGATTTTATGTAGGGTACATACCTCAGCAAATCAAGGAATCTGATGACATATTCCTCTATGGTGAGTTTCCCCAGCTTGAGTTCATAGAACTCTTTAGTCTTCTCGTCGAAATATTTTTCCGACATATACTTCTTCCTAAAGTATTTCTCAAACCGTTCCCAAGATAGGTCCTCTTCATGAATCCATTTCACATTCTTAAGATCTTCCCACCAAATGGAAGCCTTTACATTCAGGTTGAAAGTGGATACTTGGGCCTTCAAGTTTTCAAAGAAGTCATGGACTCTAAAATACTTTTTTAGTCCAAGCAGCCAAGCCTTCGCCTCCTCTCCTTTCTTAATCTCATTGTCGAAAGAGGTTGGTTTGGCCTTCCTAAAGTTTTTGAGATTATGAATTTTGGAATTATTTCGTTTCTTCCTTTTTCTTTGAGAATGTGAACTAATTATACTACTCAAAGATCCCTCTGAGTTGCTAGTTTCCTTTCCAAAGGATTCATCCTACGCTTGTCCCATGTCTCTAGGTTGGACCTTTCTTGAGGTACTCCTCCAAGTGCAACCACTTAAAGGGCCACGTTTCCATATCTCAGGTGGACTTCGACTCCTCTTTGTCTGTCGTCGATTCACATGACTGGTGTCAGGTCCATGTTGCAGTTGTATTTGTATGTTGGATAAACTCTGCAGCAAGACTGCATTAATTTTCATTTTCTTCTCTTGCTTTTTTATCAATCTCGTGTTGTCAGCCTTGCAGTTCTGTAATTCGGCCATGAGACTCCTCACAGTCTCAGCCAGATCCGGAGGGGTCTCTACTACCCTCCTCTTGTCAGACTCTTCGTCTGTATTGTGGGATCCATCCCCCACTTTGTGGCACGCCACCATTCTATAAGATTGCAATTTCCCGCGGTTGATCGACTGCTTGAGTGCAGACAAAACACTTGTTGTTAGCTAACACTATATTAGTTCATAACCAACACATAATTCACATTTCTTAAATACATACACACACAACAGTAAGCTGTCATTATTTTCTATAATAAGGGATTAACCAGACTTTTTAGGGAGGGAGTAAGGTATGATATCACCCTTTATACCCCTAAATGTCGCCTTACACAACTCATCCATGAGCCCAAACAGGCTAAGTGTTGTAACCATGCTCTGATGCCAATTTGTAACACACGTGCCCCTTTGAAAGGGATACTATAATGTAAAGCCTCTAAATTTTCATTTTTGTTCTCCTGCACGAACAAGCACCAGGCGCAAGCCTCCTCCACATGACCACTACCTGTGACCACAAGCCTAACAAAAAGGCGCTTCATGAATTCTATCATCGGGTATTCACATATGAGCCAACCTTTACTCACCTAATTTCTAAACTCTCGAGCTAAGAGCCTAGCTGGACGCTAGCTCCATTCCTTAACCTCTATCCATGTGACCCCCCCGTTATGACTCAGGGCCCAACCCTCAAGCGCTTTGGGACTCTACGTATCACGAAGGTGGAAATTAGTCCACCTCCTTTCCTCAGAATCTTGAAATCTGAACTCCTGATGTTAGATCAATAGTCCACAATCTCCCATGACCCAATGGCTTAGATCAACTCTTCATGAATCGGGACTTCATGTTTCACGAAGTTGGAGGTCCACTCACCTCCCTTCTCCCAATATCTCCTTGGAAAATCAACAATCCATGTCCTCTCTTTGATCGACAGTTGTGATCAAGTCATGAACTCGGACTTTGTGAGTTCTCATGACTCATATCTCTGACTTCCTGAGTTGCGAGTCAGTGAAATGTTGATCTCTTACCACGTGTCCCTTCTCGATAAATGACTAGGATTGTTGCAGCTCCCAACTCCTCGGGTATTTGCCTCTTTTCCTTGAAAATTTTCCGAGGTCTGAATCCTTAAACTCCTGGATCTATTGCCGCTTGTTCTCTGATGATGGATGGTTCCAATGAACTTCGAAACTTCAAGACTTCGCAAAATTCCACTCTCCTGTGCATTTTCAAAGGGTTAGACCTTGTTCACTTTCCTCTAGATCTCATGACTATGGTCCTTCGCGCATAGATCCGATGAACGGGGTCTATCCTCTCCCTGTGGGTGAAATCTGAACTCAGAGGTACAATGGTTGAGGTGGGTCCCAAAGGATCCATAGATCAACGGTCCATGTTACTTCACAAATTCAGGTTTCGGAGGTTTTGGTCGCACCAACCCATAATCTTCCCGATACGCGAACTCAGAACTCGTAGATTCGAGGGGCTAGAGGGGTTAACTCCCATGCTCTTTCCCATAGCCAACGTCCATGAAAACCCTTGGCTCCTTCCAGATGTATCTCTTCCATCCATCCTTTGGACAAGGAAAACCTTTCCCTTTCATTATTTTCCTATCACTATTTTCCCGAGTTCTCACCCCGAACGGGTTAGGGATTTGGGTCTGGAAATTCACACGACAAGGGGGTCAAGGGAAAGTATTCTCTTCATATGGGTGGTTTCAGGTCTACACGATATTTCCTATCTCTACCATTTTATGACTTATGTTCGGGAAGCCCTCTGGAGTGAAGCTGGGCATACAGTTTATCATTTAGAAGTGTAAGTTCCCAAGGATATGGAAGCATATGCATAACATAGCCATTTCACATAGATATGTTCATACATGCATATATATATGTATATATAGATAGATAGATAGATGTGTAAAAACCAAGAAATCATTCATCATTCTAACTCAAAAATTAAGGCCGAGAAAAGACTTATCAGAATCAGGCAATGTGAAGCAACTACTGGAAGGGGTGCCCATTTCAACCCAACCATAGGCTCAGTCACTCCAAATGGATTTACCACTAGCCACCCCCGAGCTAGACCATGATGCTCTGCAACACAACCTTTTATTCTTTCTCATCCACAACAGGGACAGAGGTTACTCTCCTCTTCCCGCAGGATCCTAGCAATGGTTTACATGATACCAAGCAAGGAGGACTAGCCTCGTTTATCAACTTGTATCATAACCTTCTCTGCCATTTTTGGTGTCCTGAATGCTTAGTATTTCCATTCTTCCTTGAATCCTCGAGATTTAATTTCCATCTCTACACTCTTCGTAGGCGTGTTCTCCCCCTCTCCTCACCACACCTTCACTTCTCACTTCTTTCAGTCGATCGCGTGTGGCCCGAATTCCCAGTCAGTGGTCAAGTCTGGAAGCCTTACAGATGATTTCTTACACACCCCATCCCTCATTAACTCTTGATGAGGTCTTCCCACCCACTAGCCTGACTGTAATTCATTTCTGGGTCAGAGGACGGTTCTGGTCCTGAGCAATTAAATCCAGTAAGCACTGGTTTGGTGAAGGTTAACACAACCATTCCTAGTCCCCTTCACCCTCTCTCCATATATCATTCGTGGTATTTATAATTACACCCCCCTTCCATTAGTCATGCAACACTTATACATTTTATTATTAAATAATTAGGTTCACATTCGTTTACCTTTCAAACAAAGGTCCATCAAATCAATATTCACACATATAAGGTTTTCCATAGTCTTTTGGCCATTTATAGTTATATTTACAAACTAGGGGAAACAGGGTGTCACAGAACAACATTGGTTTACATGTGAAGATATATGGTATGTGAAGAGAATCACAGATGAAACGTCGAAGATAACACAACTAGAGACCACCTTCAGAGATAGAGCTCTAATGTGGTATATGAAGTATAAGGAAACTGCATCGATGGGATAGACTAGGTCCCTAATAGAGATTAAGTGATATTTGCTTATGGAGTTTCAAAATCCTAAGTCATAATCAGAGTGCATCACTAAGATCATGGAGATCAAGCAGTAGATTGGAGAAACTTTATGGGACTATGAAAAATGGTTCAAGATATTGTTGGATAGACTGGCATTTCAAATCCAATACTTTCAACACATGGAGTGGTTTACTGCAACACTCCTACCCCACACTCAAGTGTTTCTCACCCAACATAAGGTGAAGACTTAGGAGGAGGTTGTGGATATTGTGATGGACCTAAAAGCTACACCAAGAGGTGGTGATATGTTAGTATGGCTACTGTAGGTGCAATCACATCTCACAAATCTCACAATGTAGTTACAAGGCTAAGACTAAGGTGGTGCGTGAGCATGTGTGGTGTAATATGTGTCGCACAAAATATTACCATAGGAAAAAATATCCTACACTAGGGAAATAAATGGATATGAGTGTGCCTAATCCATTTCCAAATGGAACTTAGTATGAGTGGTGTGATATTTGCAGACAATGGGGACATATACCTCCTTGGTACCCAACACTATAGAAATATAAGAAGACTATGCATACTTTATTTTATGAGTTCTACAAATCCATAGGGAACGATGTGAGTGACTACTGGTCACTTCAATTTATGTAGAAGCACATTGTAGATTATTTCTGGGTCCAGGAAGAGCACAAATCCAACGACCACAGAGGCACAGATAGAGGAGGATACCAAGGAAGTACGAGAGGAGAATATGGATGAGGATGAGGATATGGAAGTGGTGTAGGTAGACCACCTATTTTCTTTAATTATGGCGAAATAGGCCACATATCACTATTTTGTACTAAACTGCATGCTCTCTGTGGGTAGTGTCATAGTACAAAGCATGTCACATAATATTTCATATACTTGTTGAAAAAGTGGGAAGAGAAGAAGGCAGACTGCAATATCATGACTGCATAGTTGTGTGGAGATCAAAATACATAGAAAGAAGGTGATGTGTAGGTGGTAACCCAAGGAGGAATTCAGATGGGAATGTACTTAGAGCATGGAGAAATCTTGGGTCAGAACATCGAAGGGAAGATAAGAAAAGTGGTGTAGGAACCTCCCAAGTTCAACGTTGCACAACAAAATAAATTCATGCACAACACACAAAAGCCTCTAGATGAGGAAAGAGCACACAAAGAGTTACAATGTTCGATTCAAAGGTCACTTGAGGAATCTAGGGTGTGTGAAGAGGAACAAAAAGCCACACAAAGATCCTTAGAAGAGGCTCGCATCTGTGAAGAATTACATCGAGCAACATAGAAATAATTGGAGGAAACTCGTGTGCTTGAGAAGATACAATGTGCGACACAAAGGTCTCTGATAGAAGTCCAAAAACATGAAGAGATGTAGTGGGATGAAAAAAAGGAAATAGAGGAGAGAATGCATTAATATATGAGATGCACAACGTGAGAATAAATTCAACACAACACTTATTGCAAGGAGAAAGTAGAGGACCAAGTAAGTAACTTATTACGTCATTGTTTGAAAATGTTAAGCGATCCAAAGGATGCAAATAAGTTGACACATATGTTGACAATATGTGTGAGGAAAGAATAAACCACCATAGTTATATATACACCACTTCCAGAAAGAGATGTGTGTTAGGTGAGCAAGCAGAAGTGCACAAGAAGAGAGTTAAAAATGACAGTTGAACTTGGAAGCTATGAAATGGATGGTGTCATGTTGGACTTAGGTTCTTATGTGAACATATTAAAGAAATCTTGGGAGTTGATGGGAAAGCCAAAATTTGTATGGTACCCCATTCAACTCAAGCTGGCCAACCAATACTTAATATATCCCATCGATCAACTAGAGCAAGTAGAAGTGAACATTGAAGGGGTGGAGACTAAGGTAGGCTTTGAGGTGATAGATATCATGGATGACTCAGATCCATACCCCACACTACTTGGAATTAAATGGGAATTTAATAGTAATGTTGTGTTGAACTTGAAGAAACAACAAATGTCCTTTGAAATATATACCTTGCACATCATTGTTCCATTATATCCAAATGAAGGTGACATATATAATGAGCCTATGAATGAAGATGCATGAAGTTCCTTTATTGAGAACATGTATTAGATTACATGGAATATGGAGGATTATGTAAATCCCACAATAGATGGTGAGTTGAGTTGGAGAATCATGCACTCATATGACACATATTCAAAAAATGTCATGGAGAGATGGCAACGGAAGCTCTATGAGGTTTCTACAAGAATATGTGCACAAATTACCAAAAATATGTGAAATATTGGAATAGAGCCTTATAACCTACAAAATGTTGATTTAATAGATTGAGTGGATGCATTCCTTGCACATATAGAGAATATTCCCATGACCCAAATAATAAAAACCCTTAATATAGTATTGCAAGGAATACTTGTGCAATGGTGGGAAGTGCACTGTGAACATATATGGGAATGGGTGCAAGTAGTGGAGTCAATCAAGGAAATATTCTAGACTATGGTAAATCCCCTAGAACATATGTTGATGTGAAATGATTGGATAGCTAAGCAGATTCCAAATACATAAGGGATCCATATGACTTCTGAATGCACTGTGCCAACAACAAGGCCCATCCCTCAAGTGCCTTTGATTATAGTCATTCTAGTAGATGGGCATCACAATATAGACTTCAAACCAAACCAATGGTTTGGAAGTTAGATAACTCACCTAATTCCAACTACAATAACCAACGACCCTCCATGGAAATCATTGAGGAACATGATTCAAGTGAAGAAGCATCGTGTCCAACTAGGGGCAGATGCGACAATATGACATATCTATAGAAAAACAAGGGTGTCCAATAACCATGTGTTGTGCTTCAGTAGGATAGGAATTAGGGAATGGGTAGAGTATTCAACATTAGAATAATAAATAAGTGTCATATCTAGCTTATCATAATAAAGTGGGACACAAAAAGTTGTACCAACAAATATTTTTCCCATTTTGGAAAATATTAAGGCTTGATTGTCATATTAAACTCAAAAGGATGTAAAAGTGGTTTCTAAAATCTCACTGACAAGATGAAGGTAGATACGACATCAGGGTAAGTGGTTCATTATCTAGAAGACAATTGAAGGTGACCTAGGGAAAATAAAAAAGTTATGAAAATAAGGTACCTATAGTGTGTGATGATTATAATAGTGCACATCAGTCATTAACAAATTTTATAACAACTCGACAGTTGGCATCAATGAAGGGAAACCACCCTTCATATATTTAAAACTCTATCACCATATTTCACTCACCATTTTCGCCCAACAACTAGAAAGAAAATTGAATATCCGAGAAGGAAAATACTTAAGTAGCAGAGTGATAACAATTCAGGCATATCACGTCACAGTCTCAGCCACCGTAGTCATCCCAAGAAGGAGTTCAGATCATATAGAGGATTTTTCTAGTCATAGATGAATATGGATTCCCCTAGTAAGACACATGCATGATATAAGGTGAAGGCCAGTAAGGAGAAAGAGGTGTTGAAGCCTGTTATGCCTTCCAATGTAAGATTTGCAGACCCTCGATTGGGGAAAGTTCCTTTGTTGTGGTATACAAATCAAAATATCCAAGATCCATCCCAATTTCTCAAGATGCAATTCAAATAGTATGTATATATAGTTGAGGGGGGCGATGGGAAACATAAGATACTCACCCAGAAATGGACCAAGCCCCTTCGACAATCAGGTGTACTCACTCTAGTGGATTTCCCACATTTTGGCTGAGGACTGTCGGTTGGGGCATGCAGTCACTTCTTACTTAGCCGACTACATGGTGTTTTTCTATGGCTCAACTAAAAATACCCAATCAATGAAAACACCATGTATCGTGTCTCAGACCTACCAACAAAGGGAGAAGACCCAATGAAAGCACTCAAGGATAAGAACATGGCCCATGAAATAAATTATAGTAAGTATGGCATGCATAGAGGGTCCCATAGGGTGGTGATTACTGAAATTAATGGCCAAAGAGTCGTGTTTCCAATGCATTTTCTTACCTGCAAGCTACTTTGCAAGTGACACAAGTATGAATGCCCAATTGGTGTCATTGTGGTTGCAGAACAATGTACCGCAAGAGTTCAGATGGCATGGCTACACCACCTCTTAAATGAATATGTAGATGATTGTTTGGAAGCCCAAAAATTGGGCAAGGAATTTCATTACAGCTGGGTCATTTTACTCATTTCCACTATTTTATGGAGCCCCCCTCCAACACATGAGGAGGATACAGCCGATGCGCCACCCTTCACCGCACTGAAACTTCTCACACTATAGTATACAACGGAACAAGAATTCCATGCCTGGAATCACAAAGTATTTCAAAAGTGGTACACATAGCTTATCCAAGCAACTAATTTGTTGTTGCACATCCCGAAAAGTATCATGACAAGCTATGAGGTCTACCTTTAATTTGAATGTGATTTACATAATGCTTTTATTTATCCAATTACAAATTCGAAAATCCTCAACCACCATGTTTCCATTTTGTATTATGGAAAAAGACATATAGTAGGGTGTCGAAGAGTGGGATGAGGAATTTAAACCTTCTATTGATGATGAGCAAGAGAAACTTTAAACAAGGATGAAGAAGAAATAAGAAAATAAAAGAGCCAAAATAACATGGTTGCAAAAAGAAAAACCAATGGGGTACAAGAAGAAAAAGATAGGCAAATCCAAAGGGAAGAACATATAATGCATGGGTGAGAAATCACTTACTGAGGAGGATTCTGAGGTTGACCATGATAGGTTCCCCAAGCAGAAACAACCCTCAGCTTCATAAGGGTCAACCCCGATCAAATTATATTCTAACACTGACAGAGAGCTCACACCCACTCCCCCATAAAATTCTACTCCCATTGAGGAGGAAGTCCCTACACCATCTTCATAACACACCATGCCACATAGTCAAGTGAGCGGTAAGCGATGATGGATGACCACAAGTTAAAGGTTGGCTACTAGTACCTCAATAAAAAAAAGCAGGGCATGATGTCATAACCATATTGAGTTTAGTCAAGGAACTAAAAGGAAAAATTTACATACTATGTCAACAATTGTCCATTGATTCACCATATGATTCACCACCTGATTCACCACCTAATTCACCCCCTCGGAAATAATAGATCACTGAAGCCAGTGACGATAGCCAAAGAAGATCACTGCAGGTCAATCCATTGGCTATTGTTTCTTTTGACTCGACTAGTGTCGAGCTCAGAATGGCATAGGTACCTTAATAAGACCTATACAATTTTATGAATAAAATCACGACATAGCTCGGAGACAAACACCAGACTGTCATCCAGTCACATGAACAACTACAACAACAACATGAGAAAAAAATTTCCGCGCACAAATACACCTAGGTTAATCATCAATAGGAAGTGTAGGAACGTCAAGAGGTAGAGGATGCACATCAGAAGCTCAAGGAAATCCATTCCATGGAATTCATCATGTAGACTGAAAGTAAATCCCAACATGAAACAATTCTCACAGTCCATCAAGAAATCATCAACGCCATGGATGAAGTTTATGCACAATTGCATTTCCCAAGGGATGATAAGATGAAAATTCATGCACCTCATCAAATTCACATGGTCAAGGACCATGTCCAATTTCTAGAGACTCATAATCTCGATCTTTGTGAGAATATAAAGTGACCTACCCTAGAGAACCAAGAGTTGCAACAGAAGGTAACAGTGGCAGAGAAACCTTGAAGAATGGATATGCATGGATCAACAACTTCACAGGCCTCATCGAGTATAGTTTTAAACTTTGGAATCACCTCCAAAATACCTCAGAAATGCATGCCATTGTCGATAATATTTGAACCATGGAAGCTGAGGTCACACAACAAAAGAAGGCACTCTTGTCCTTACCTCTCAGTGAATGACAAGAAGAAATGACGATGATTTCCAGCAAAACTTGGGATATTACTGCATCATGTTTGGAGCAACAAAATGCCTCTCGCATTGCACTAGATGTGACAAAAAAATCCTGTACATAATACAACCAACTAGTAATGGCACACTCACTGACAGCTCCATTTCTCACACAAATGGAACATATCAACCTTCAATTTCCATAGGTTACAGTGACTGATGCATACCGGGTTTTCCATCTCACGCAAAGATTGTTGGACAATTTTAACGATGTTGATGGTCACTTTCAACAATTCATCTAGGAAATATCGACAACAGTGTCGTCATCTATCTATGTTAAGCTGTAAGAAATGTCATTGGCTTGAGGATGAGCTAACTAATAATGTTGGGGATCTATTGGCACCCAATGTTTTGGGGAATTTGCATGCATTTTCCATAAGTCAATAATGTAGTGTGCCCACTAAGATACACTGTGTGCTTCCAAGAAGTATCAAAAATAGCACTGACCAAAGGAATATCATGTGTGCCAACCCAATTTTGTACTGCGTGCAAGGAATAAAAAAGAAGACCACATGTAAAACATTTGAGTGTATCTTTGGGAATATTTTGTAAATGATTTATTTAACAACCCAAAGTATTATGGGAAAAGATGTGGATGAGATAGAAAGTTAGTTAGGATTTCCACGCTCCAGGAAGATTCGGGGGCCACATGAAGACACAAAAATCATGTGGATATTTTGTTCAATGAAGAGAGTGGAGTAGAGCAGTCAGAAAGAGAGCATAGAGGAATAGTAATAGATAGTCAACTAGAACATCAAGAGACAGTTCCATGTCTAGTTTTTTCTAAGTCTTGCATGATTTTGTAATAAAGGTTGAACTGTGTAGGAATGAAGAAAATATTCTAGAGCGCATATTGCATGTTTGTGTGATGAATGTTGTATGAATCTAGAGCACACGACACAAATCTCTATTATGGGTATTTGTATTTGAATCCCTTTGAAGCTAATGAATGAAATGGAAAGATCTTTTCTCTCTGAAATATGATGTGTGTTAGAGTTTGAATGTATCTCTACTTTAATGTATGATGCATAATACTCTGTTACTTAGTGATGAATGAATGAATGTATTTATACCTAAGAAGTTTTCCCATGTGTGATGTCCCTTCGCTTCCGACACAAGACTAATGGTCTCTATAATTATCATGGAATCTTGGGTGAGACCTTCTTTGATCCTATACTGAATATTGAATATGTTGGTGCCTTGGGTTTTTTTTGTTCAAATATTGATGAACCTTGGGTCTTAAACCCTCGACTGAGAGAGTGCAAATATCCAACACACTCTTTTCTCATTTTTCTAGTTGATACTTTTCATACAACCCCATTACAACTCGAAGATCCTTGGGGAAGGAGATTAACCATTTGAGTTGGTAGGGTGGTCAACTAGTGGACTATCCAAAGATCATAAAGTTGATGCAGACATAATTCAAGCTTACTTTTCAAGTTCAACAAGAAAGTGAAAAAATCTATGGTATTTCTTGTAATTGTATTTTTGAATAAGTCATATTTGAATTTAAAAGGTCTTGGTTTTAGTATTTGATTGGGAGAATGTTTATTTGTATATTGGTTATGAAAATAAAAATAAAAATTTGTGTCTTGTTATTAAAAAATGGATATAATAATGATATTTTTTTCATATGGATTATAGTAACAATTCCCTTTTCATAAATCGTGAATTGTATGGAAATTTTGACATTGAAATATAACTTGAGTGGGCCTAATGGTTAAGTTCATGTGTTTCCTCCTTGGAGGTCACATGTTCAATTCCAGAGGAGGGTAGGGTATGTATACCTCCATAGAATGTATAATTCAAATCCATCCCTACGCAAAGGGGATCCCTTGTCCCACAAACAAGGGGGTCTCATACACCAATTTGGTGTCTGGCTTAGTCGTGACCTTAAAAATAGATTATTATTATTACTATAATGAATACATTTCATACATTAATATATTTTGTAGCATCGTAATTCTATTTGTAAGGTTTATATATATATATATATATATATATATATATATATATATATAGAGAGAGAGAGAGAGAGAGAGAGAGAGATTATTATTATTATTATTATTACAATGAATACATTTCATACATTAATATATTGTGTAGCATCGTAATTTTATTTGTAAGGTTTATATATATATAAACTTACTATTGTAAGATTGTTAGTATTTTGAATTGAATTCTCTTTGAGTCTCATTCTGTTAGGCTACCAGGCTCAAACGAAATCCTTGAGTCTCGTTCTATTAGACCACAAGACTCAAACATAAATATCTTGAGTTACATTCTGTTAGGCCAACAAGTTGTAAGCTACTTGCTACACATTTTCTTTGATTGAACCCTTGGAATTACATGTGTTTATCTTATGTAAACGTACACGATACTTGTATTGAATGCTAAGAAGAAGTAATCAATTACACCAATACATGAACAAAGTTGAGATATGTAAATAGGGATTGAATACTTACCTATTTCAGATTCTTGAGTAAAACGATACAAATGAATTATTCCTTGAAGCTATAAGAACTAAAAGTAGTTTGAATTTATGTTAAAAAACTAAGATATTATGTATTAAAGAAAGAAGTTGTGAGACTTGATTGTGTGTATAATTAAAGATAGTGTTGAATTTAATTGTTTTGGAAATGAATCGCTATAATAGTTGTGTTAAAAGGTGACAATGAATTCCTCCTATTTCTCAGCGTCGGTTGTAACTGTGAGACCAAGAATAGGAGCGCATTAATTGAGTTAGTTTCTTGTGTAATTTGCTATTAATCTGTGTATGCCCGTAGAGGATGATAGAGAGGGATGTGTGAGCCTGTTGTAATCTTCCTGCTTTGAATAAGAAGAGAACCAATACCTGCTTAGTGGACATAGCCCAATGTTTGGGTGAACTATGTAAATACTTGTGTTTTGTGTTTGATCTATTCTGTAAATGTTTTCCGCTGCATACTAGGTCATGTTTTAATGATAGATTAATCAACAAATGGTATCAGAGAGGAGCATTGGAGATCCGTGAGGCCATATGCAGTGCCAAAAATGTGAGGCCATCTGCAGGAGCGTTGGAGATCAGTGAGCGTTGGAGATCAGTGAGGCCATCTGCAATGCCAAAACCATGAGGCCATCAGCAAGAGCATTGGAGATCTGTGAGGCCATCCGTAGGAGATGAATCTTTGTGCATGCGTTGATTAGTCGCCACTTGTGTTTTCTTCAAAATAAATTTTTTAGCATTGGTTTGGCATCATAAGGGGAGCGTTGTGTTGAGAAGCAATGTGGGTGAAGTAGAGGGTGCGACAGAGAAGAAAAGAAGGGACGTGGTCTGCCACTATTGATAGCGACAACATCTTTGTCATATCCACTGATCCTTAAGAAACATTCTTAAGAAACATTCGTATGGTTTTGTTCTTTGAAAAAATTAAATGTATGGTTTTTTGTTTTTTTTTGGAAATGGAAAGGTATGAAGGTTTACAATATTTGGAATTAAATATAGTATGTAAAAGGTGGAGGAATTAAAAAGGTGAATTTTATAGAAGGTGGGGTTAGTAAAAGATTTTTTATTAAACCTTTTTAAACCTTGTGGAGTGTATACCATTATTCCTCCACATTACTTTTTTAAAGGGATTGGTTATTATAAGCAGTGGTTTTTTTTTTGGAATTTCGAGATATGGAAGGTTAAGATGCACAATCTACTCGTGCAACAAGGAGTGGTGAAGGCGCTTTTGGGAAAATCAAAGCCACCTGCAACCATAACAGATGAAGACTGGGATGATATTGATGTGAGAGCACTAAGTGCCATACTCCTGTGTTTGGCCAAAGAAAACAATCGATTTATGGAAAAAACTGGAAATCGTGTATATGACGAAATCCTTAACGAACAAGATCTTCCTAAAAATACAATTGTATAGTTTGTGCGTGAAGGAAGGTACGAAAATAGTTGATCATTTAAATACTTTTAATACTCTCTTATTTCAATTGACCAACATGGGAGTAAAATTCGATTCTGAAGACAAGGCAATTACATTATTTTGTTCTTTGCCCACATCATGGGATCAATTTGTTACCTCTATTAGTTTCATCACAACAGAAAGTATTGAGTTTGATGTTATTGTTGGAGCACTACTATCTAAGGAAACAAGGAAGAAAACCAATTCAGAAACCTCTACATTTGAGGCGATGATGGTCAGAGGCAAACCTAAAGAAAGAGGATAGGGTCAGAGGGATTTCTCTCAGTCAAAGACAAAGGGAAAAAAGAGAAAGCTTAAGTGTTGGTTTTGTGGCAAATCGGGACCCCTGAAGAAGGATTGTTGGAAGCGACAACAAGCCTCCAAAGACGACCCTCCAAAAGAAATGAAGGAAGTAAATGCAACTGAAACAGGTTCAGCAATAGGTTCAGTTATGACTGATGAAGTTTTATCAATTAGTATTGGTTCACGTCATGATCAACAATGGTTATTAGATTTCAATGCTTCAAATCACATGTGTCTTCATAGACACTAGTTTGTTACTTACCCGTCTATAGATGATGGAATAGTTTACATGGGAAATGATATCTCATGTAAAGTTGTGGGAATTGGTAGCATTCTAATTAAGATGTTTGATGGAACTGTTAAAATACTAACTAATGTGAGACATGTACCTGAGCTTAGGAAGAACCTAATTTCTTTGGGATTCTTAGACATTGAAGGATACAAAAGTATTGTTCAAGGTGGAGTTATGAAAGTCTACAAAGGAATCATACTGGTTATGAAAGCGAAGAAGGTTGGTAACATGTTTCTGTTAGAAGGAATAACTGAGTCAGATTATGTGACAACAGTATATGAGAACAAAAACAATTATGTTCGAATGTGGCATCAACGATTGGGCCATATGAGCGAACAAGGATTGAAGGTATTATCTGATCGCAAGTTACTTCCTAGTCTAAAGTCTTTAAAGTTAGATTTCTACAAGCACTGTATCTATGGAAAGCAGAATAAGCAGAAATTTAAAACCAGAAGACACACTAGTGAGGGAATCCTTGACTATATCCATTCTGATGTTTGGGGAACATCCCCTACTATTTTGTATGGAGGATCATCATATTTTGTAACTTTTATAGATGATTTCTCTAGGAAGGTGTAGATCTATATGTGGAAAAGAAAGGTTGATGTGTTTACTGTTTTCAAGCAGTTTAGAGCTTTAGTGGAAAAGAGCATTGGTAGGTCCATTAAAAGTTTAAGAACTGATAATGGTGGTGAATTTACGTCAATGGAATTTGAGAACTATTGCAAGGATTTTGGGAATGATAGGCATAAAACCACTGGCTACACTCCTCAACAAAATGGAGTTGTTGAACGCATGAACATGACTCTTTTAGAAAGAGCAAGGAGTATGCTTAGTAATGCAAACTTGCCATGGGAGCTGTGGGTAGAAGCAGTAACTACAACTTGTTATCTGGCGAATCAATCACCATCAACAACAATAGAGTGAAATATTCCTAAAGAGGTATGGAAAGGTCACCCTTGTAATTATTCTAATCTTAAATTTTTTGGTTGTGAAACCTATGCTCTAATTCTGAAACATCAACGTTATAAAATATATCCAAAATAAAAAAGGCTTATCTTTGTTGGATATGGTTATGGTATTAAAGGGTACAGGTTGTGGGATCTTACTGCCCACAATATCACCATCAACAGAAATGTAATATTTGATGAATCATCTCTCATCAAATCAGATGTAGATGTTCAAATGAAACAGGAAGAAGTACCTAAGTATCAACATATTCAGTTTGAAACTAGTTCAAATACAGATGAAAGTGAACATGAATAAGTTTCTAAAGATGTTCATGAAGAGTTTCCTGTAGAGGAAGACGTGGTTGATGATAACAATCAACATAAT
Organism: Picea mariana; assembly: GCA_032191745.1. NCBI lineage: Eukaryota > Viridiplantae > Streptophyta > Pinopsida > Pinales > Pinaceae > Picea > Picea mariana. The sequence continues at coordinate 111,700 of JASDQU010309306.1, forward strand.
GTGGATGATCCACACACTTCCCTAAGGAGGTCTACGCGGGTCATAAATCCTCCAAGAAGGTATGATGATTTTTTTTCATCAGTTTCTTTAAGTACTAAAGATGATGAACCTTCGTGCTATCAGGAAGCTGTGAAGGGTTCTAACAGTGATAAATTTAAAGAAGCAATGAAGGATGAAATGAAGGCATTAGAGACTAATGGCACGTGGGACCTGGTAGAACTTCCAAGAGACAGGAAAACTGTAGGTTGCAAATGGGTCTACAAGTTGAAGAAGGGTGTTGATGATAAGGTGGAAAGGTACAAAGAAAGGCTAGTTGTGAAAGGATATTCTTGGAAAGAAGGTATTGACTTTCATGAGATTTTTTCACCAGTCGTTAAGATTGTTTCAATTCGAAGTGTGTTAGCATTGGTTGTTTTACTTGATTTGGAGTTGGAGTAGCTAGATGTTAAGACTGTTTTCTTAGATGGATATTTGGATGAGGATATCTACATGGAACAACCTGAAGGGTTCGTTCAGAATCACATAAATAAATTTGTTTGCAGGCTCAAGAAATCATTGTATGGTCTGAGGCAGTCGCCCAGACAATGGTATAAGAAATTTGACTCTTTCATGGTGATCCAGAATTATACAAGGAGTGAGTATGATCATTGTGTCTACTTTAAGAAATTGAATAATGGCATATTCATTATCTTAGTATTGTATGTTGACGATATGATTTTAGCAAGAAAAATCATAACTGAGATCAACATGTTAAAGGCTCAAATGGCTAGGACATTCGATATGAAAGATCTAGGAGCAGTAAGGTAGATTTTGGGCATGGAGATATTAAAAGACCTGAGGAATGGTAAGATTTGGTTGTCACAACATAAGTATGTTGAGAAGATAATTTTGAGGTTTGGTATGAACGATGTGAAACCAATTTCAGTGCCTTTGGCTTCCCATTTTAAGATTTCTTCAAGTTTATGTCCTAGTACAAAAGAAGAAAAGGAATATATGTCTCGAATACCATATGCTAATGCAGTAGGAAGTTTAATGTATGCGATGGTTAGTACAAGACTAGACATTTCACATGCAGTTGGGGTTGTCAGCAGATATATGGAAAATCCAGGAAAAGAGCACTGGGAAGCAATGAAATGGGTGCTTTAGTATTTGAGGGGCACAAGTGATTACTCTATCACCTATAACGATGATCGTGAGTTTGTCTATTGATATTTTGATTCTGATTTTGCAGGTGATTTGGACAAAATGAGGTAAACTTTAGGATATGTCTTTACTCTTGTAGGTGGATCTATTAGTTGGATGTCAAAGATACAGAGAATTGTTGCTTTGTCCACTACAGAAGCAAAATACATAGTTGATTCACATGCTTGCAAAGAGGCAGTTTGGTTAAAAGGTTTGTTTGGTGAGTTTGGAAGGATTCAGGACAAAGTAAAGCTACTTTGTGATAGTCAAAGTTCTATTCACTTGGCCAAGAATCCAACCTACCACAATAAAACTAAACATATTCATATAAAGTACCATTTTGTAAGACAAGTCATCGATGAAGGTGGAGTTTCTCTTGAAAAGGTTCATACAAAAGAGAACTGCGCAGACATGTTCACAAAACCAGTACTGTTAGAGAAGTTATGATGGTGCTTGGCTTCTCTTGGCTTGTAGAAAAGGTGATGAACAAAGAAGGAGCAAGGTATCAAGGTAATTGTTGTCAAGGTTGATATTGTTAAACTGTGACAACAGATTCCTCCTATTTCTCAGCGTTGGTTGTAACTGTGAGACCAAGAATAGTAGCTCATTAATTGATTTAGTTTGTTGTGTAATTTGCTATTAATGTGTGTATGCCTGTAGAGGTTGATAGAGAGGGATGTGTGATCCTATTGTAATATTCATACTTTGAATAAGAAGATAAATGATACCTTCTTTGTGGACGCAGCCCAATGTTTGGGTGAACCACGTAAATACTTGCGTTTTGTGTTTGATCTATTCTGTAAATTTTTCTGCTGCATACTAGATTATGTTTTAATGACAGATTAATCAACAAGTTGTTTATTTATTTGTATTCAACTCTCAATTGATGAGAAGCCTAACTCAATCAAGCTAGCCTCTCCAAATACAAGATACATATTCTATCTAGTCACCCATACCACCAACACAATTGAAAAGCAATTTACATATTTACAAGCATTCAAGTTATCAATTGTATAGACCAAGATTGATGGAAGTTGACAATGATCAAGTAAGATAGTTGGGCTATCGTCCATCAATGACATAGGTCTTGTAATTGAGATTCAATTATGTATCTTTATAAAAAAAAACATGGTTATTAACTCATTGTAATAAACTCAACCGTTTAAGCTTATATTCTAATAATAGAAATTCATTATTATAATATTTTGGCCTTAAGCAACGACTGAAAATCATAATCTTAAATCCAAAAAACATACAATAATATTAGGCTTGTTTCTTCTTAAACTTTAGTTTATAAATTTATGCAAAATTTAATCAAATGAAAATTAGCTACCATATTTTCATTTAAAGTTTATAATAAGATATATATGTCAAGGAATTGAATAATTTTGTTGTTAATTAATATTAGATCCACTAAATAATAAGGATTAATATTTGGACATTACAAATAATACTAAGAATAGATTCTATAATTTAATCTTAGGGTCCTAACCTCTCTAACCCATCATGTAGTAGAATAATATGTTTTGCTATGTAATAAAGGTCGTCATTAGTAAATAAGACCTATGTAATAATGTGAACATAACTAATGTAGGAAAACTTACTAGAAGGTTTTGCCTCTAGAAAGTTCTTCATCTAGAATGTTCTCAAGAAGATAGAAGTAGTATATATAAAGGTAGAAAGCATTGAAAATATTATCTTGTTGAATCATTTGTACTTGAGATATTCTCCGTTGGAGGTTTCCCCCCCAAAGAGAAAAGTGGACATTGTTCTCAAAATAATAAAGTACCTAACATCTTTTAGATCCATATTGTCATTATGATTATTGTTCTGTCTATTTCTGCTAACTATTGTGATAATAATTGTGCTATTGATCTGCATATTTCCTTCTGGTACATTATTGTTGATGATATTATGGTAGTTGTGGGAGGTATTAACCTCTAAATGTAACCCTGATGAGACTAGAATATTTGAAGAAGAAAGAGAAACCCTAAAATGTTGGATAATAAACTTAGGAGGCAAGTCATCTCAAGAGAATATGTGTTATTGAGTTATTAGCCTCCATAAGTAGAAGTAGGCCCAATTAGGTCACTTTGAGGACTATAAATAAGATGGATCCAGAGCTCATTTGTCACCTCACTCTCACAACTGCATAAGGCCAGTGGTGCACAAGTTTGGAGAGGAGTTGCAACTCGCAAAGTTTAGATTTGGCTTGGACTTTCTCTTGGTTATGGTTTGGATTTTTTTCTTGGCTTTTGGTTATTCTTTTTTGGTGCACTAGACCTGGAGAGAGGTACGCTACCTTGATTGGCTATTGGTTCTATGCTTCCAGAATTATTCTCTCTGTCAAGGTTAAGGTGCTCGGGGGTGGCATTTGTGCCTATGGTTGGGTGACATTATTGAGATATTGTCTGTGGTGAAATTAGCACACCAATTATTCTAACAGGTTATGGACCCACACTATCTTCAAACAGTCTAACCGCTGGAAGAAATAATGGGAGGATTTTCTCAGTTACAGTTGCAGTTGCAGTTGTAGTCAAATTTTTACTGCAACAATGAAACCCTAACCCTCTTTTTAAGGTGCCTTAAGTGAAGAGATTGACCTAATTTTTGGATAGCCTAGTGTGTCCTATCCTAGTGTACCTCTTGGTACTCTCAACAAGCCAAAATGTCAATTTTTAGTTTTTGGTCAAAATCAAAGGTTGACCAAGTCAAATTCAAAGGTTGACCAAGTCAAAGAAGTAATGACTTACTCTATGAAGTCTAAAAACAAGTTAGAAGGGACTTCTAACTTCAGAGCATGGAAGATAAGGATTGACCTCATCCTTGCCAAGAATAAAGTGTTGGATCTCGTGAAAGGGAAGATCATGGAACCACAGTTTGAAGCGGGAAAAGAGAAGGAACCTCAAAATGTTGCACTTATAGAGAAGTTCAAGGACATTAAAATCAATGCTATGATTATCATAGTGGACTCTGTAAAATATCACTTGATACCCTACATTTCTCATCTTGACTCATCTAAGAATATGCACGATGCCGTAACTAACCTCTTCTCAGTTAGAAATATTGGAGAAGTAATGAGTCTGAAGAATGAGCTCCGTGACATGAAAATGAATGATGATGATAGAATAACATCATACTTTGTGAGAATCTCTCAGTTAAGAGATAAACTACAAGCTATTGAAGAAATCATTTCAAGGAACTGGTAAATATAGTACTCAACAACCTTCCCAAGACATGGGATGTATTTGCTGCAATCATGAACACACAAAATTAGTATCTCACATTTGAAAAAATTTGGACTTGTTGTGCACAAGAAGAATCAAGGATTAACACAAAATAGAAATCCCAAAAGAAATATGATGATCAAGCCTTCACAACAAAATTCAAGAATTTCAGGGATAAGAGGAAGCTTCTCTTAAGGAAGGAAACAGACGAAACAATAGTTGTTGAAGAAAAGGAAACCTCAAAGAAAGATAAGAAGGATGAAGCAGACTTCTTGTTCTAGTCAAGGTAACAATATTCTTCTATAACATAATTATTGTACATACCATGTTTACATAGTTCCTGTACATATCATGCATATCTATTTCTTAGAAGATAAGATGATCAGTGAAACAATATCTATGGATGAATAACAAGATAAGGATTGTTATGAATACAAGTCAAGTAATGTACATGAAAAGGATGAAGTACGTTGACAATATTTGGTGACAAATTCCTAAGGAATAATATAAGTACCAAATACTAGATAGGACAAAATCAKAATCAAACTTGAAGAGACCCAGAAAGAGTTAGACCAGAAAGAAGTATGTAATTAAGAGGAAACTAGAATAAGACTTGTGACACTTTGTAGAAATCAATAAGGATGCAGAAGGAAGTGTGGACCCTCTTAGATGGAGGGAGATGATTGCAGAATTMCAAAATAAGAGCACACATTTATGCATGAATCCAATATTAGGAGGGAGCTAATCATAAATTAAATAATCCATTGAAGAATATGTGAATATTATGAAGTATTTGTCCATGTTCCCATTGAAAGTAGTAGCCATGATAAAGTAGCACATGTTCAGTTTGACTCTAGAAGAAATATTCTTCTAAAAGAAGTCTCAAGTATCCTTGGTTGTCCATTTACATCCATGGTCCTATGATGAAAGGAAGAAGTTGGAATATTTAGAAAGGAAGGGAATGGAATCTATAGAACACTCCATGGACCCAAAAGATAAAAAGGAACATGAGGAAGAACATGAAGATTCCAAGAAAGAAAGAAAATCTAGGACAACCAGTTAGTATACCAAGAATCAATTAGTATAGTTAGAACTTGGTTTGAACCCACTAGAAGCAATCAAGCAGAAGAAATGGAAGTTGTGATGAAGAACAATGTATGTAATAAAATGTGGAGAAGACTATGATGAAAACTTAATCCAGTAAACAAGATATACCTCTTGCAGTATCCATGTAAAATATTGTTCTTCCCAATAAAAAAAATTGAGAAAGAAGCGTATACCAGAAAGAAACTCATGTATGAAGATACTAGAATACCTTGTATGGACTCAAGAAACTTGATGCAAAGTATCTCATATACAAAAAAAGCGTGGCGAAAACTTCCTATGACGAAGGAAGTGTATCAGAATGGTTACTCAGAAGTTCAGGATGATGGATTGCTAATCCATGGAAAAATCCCATGATGAAATATCTGAAGAAGTTGAGAGACTCTAATACATTAGGCCCATATGTATGTCAACAATTGATTGGGTTGTTAATGTATTTGGAAAATACTCAGCCGGATATTTTTCTTATGGAACATTTGAGTTATGATATACAATTTCATAGATTTATCGATTCAAATTGGGTAGGGAGTGAAGATGATAGAAGAAATGCTACTTGGACATGTTTTAGTTTTAGATTTGTCACGATGTCATGGGTTAGAAGGAAACATAAGTCTATTGCACTCAACACTACAGAAGAAAAGTATATTGCAGTTTTTTATTCTTTTAGAGAAGCAATGTGGCTCCGTAAGTTGGTTTCTGTACCATCTGATCAGGCGCTAAATTCGACCATGATATATTGTAATGATCATATCCATGTGAAGTTTTAATAGAAATCGGTGTTCCATGACAGGCCGAAGTACATTGAGGTCAAGATTTATATTCTCCATGATAAATTACAGAAGAGAGAAGTGGTTCTCCAGTATATCTCCACAGATGAGAAGATAGCAAATATTTTGGTAAAGCCTCTAAAAAGTTTGTGTACTTAAGAGACAAGTTGGGGCTCGTGGAGACGATTTCATTATTGGAAAAAGAAGTGATTACTCCCAGGTTGGGAGGGAGAATTGATATGTTATTGATTTATGGAAAGTCATTTTCTAGATCAGAAAATGGTCCAGGATGGGCAATTCCTTTCCAGTTCGGAAAGTGGTTCAATATTTCTAATGGATAGGCATTTTCCAGTTTGGAAAATGTTTCAGATCAAACAATCATTTTCGTAATGAAAATAGTCCAATAGATTTTTGATGTACCATAGACAACGATTCCCCTTGTGGCCAGTGTGGGGGAATGGTCTAGGAAAATCATTCTTCTTGGAAGTCACTCTGAGTAGTGTTCAAGTAGAATGGTCCACCTCGTCAGGCAGTCATTCTTTCAAATTTCATAGTTGTGAGAAGTTTCGAAGAATGGTCTGTTTTGGAGTTTGGTGCAGGACAATCATTTCCATAGGAAATGGTCCGGATAGTCATTCCCTAGGGAAGACTCATTCTCTCCAGGTTTCACTATGATTAGTTCCAGAGTAATGGCCCATCTAGGTGAATGGTCTAGGTTCAACAATTAGGGACATTCATTCCCTAGAGCAGACTCATTCTCTCCAGGTTGCACTATGATTAGTGCCAGAGGAATGGCCTAGTTAGGTGAATGGTCTAGACTCATAAACCAAGTACAATTATTCTTCTATGTTGTGGAAGAATAGTCCAGATAGCCCATGGTTGATGTTTTATTTTTTGAGGATAGATGCTCTTCCAGATCTCATAGATGTGAGTGGAAGAATGACCCAGATGACTCAGCTTATATCATGATATTGTTATGTAGGTTGATATTAGATGATATGATTGTTGTGGAGACTGTATGTCTCTGGAAAATAGTTGTATGCCATTGTGGTGGATGTGTTACACTCATTGTGACTATGTGTCACTGGTTAGTAGCTGTGTGCTACTAGGTGTGGTTGTGTACCACTGAATAGTAGTTTTGTACTACTATGGATAGACACAGTTGTGTTCTATTGAATGTCATTGTTCTAATTACCATGGAGACTAACACTAGTGTTGAAGATGATTAGAGATGATTACCATCTAGATGGATAGTCAGTATGTTGATGGACAGACATTATCCCTATGGAAAATGGTCCAGGACAATCATTCTTCTAGGACGTATGTCTGGATTATAAGAATAGTCCTTGTAGCCCATGGCGTGTCAGAGCTACACCTATTATTCTAACACTTACAAGTGATATCAAAGCTCTTTCCTTTGCATGTTTTTAGAAAAAAAAAATTCAAGCTAGAGACGTGTTCCAACATATATAAAGCACATTGATATGTCATTAAGAGAGTAAAACTGTGATTGGGGAAGAATACTTGCAATAACTACACATAGTTTCATGTTGTTGGAAAACCCTATAACCCTTGTTGGTACCCCTTCGAGTAGTAACACATCAGAGAACACATATACATCAAATTTTCACTTCCACGTACCCTTGGGTATATCGGAAGTCCTATAGGTATCCTGAAACCAACCATATCTTAACCATTTGACCCTCTGACTACTATAGTGTCACCGAGAGAAACACTAGGGAAGAATACTCTCACATACCTGAGTAATCGAGTAGTATGACTAAGTTTACAGTTAACCATCCTTAGTTAGATCCCTGAGATAATAGGCCATGTATTGTTGTTGGGTTGTTGGACAAGCATTTTGGATGCAATTTGAAGAAATATTCTAAGGGTTGAGGAGTGCATAGTAAAGGCCCATTTAGGATCAAAGTGCATAGTAAAGGTGCATTTAGGATCGAAGTGTGCAGTAAAATCGCATTTGGCGACACATAAGAAGATAAATCAAGGAAATAAAGCAAGGGAATAAAGCAAGGAGATAATGTCGGAAAAGTAGCATGCAAGCGCGAAGACAAGAAAAGCGCGCACAAACTATGTGTTGTCATGAGTTGTAATGAGTCATAATGAGTTGTCATAGGGTTTTGGGAAAATCTAGTAGGGTTTTGAGCCCTAAACTCTGTGTATAAATATGTAATGGGTTGGGAAGAATAGGTTGCTGAGTGAATAGGGTGTTGAAGAATATGTTGTTGTTATTATTATTGTTGTTGTTTCTGCTGAGAGAATAGAATGAGAATGAGAGAGAGTCTATGTCTAAAATTTTAGGGGAGACTTTGCAGAGAGAGACTTGCACTACACAATGTCTAGGAAGAATGGGGAATGCTATCATGATGTATCTATTGTATTGTAGTGCGCAAGCTTGAGATGAATTGAACGAAGAATAATAAAGAATCCATCTGTTGTGGACGTAGCCCAAGGATTGGGTTAACCACGTTAAATTATGTGCCGCATGTGTCTTTTAATGTAATTGTTCATGAATGTTCTATTTATGCATGATTAGATCTAGCTCTTTTTATTATATAAGTGTTGCATTGTAATTATGAATGTTCCAACAAATGGCCCATGTTGCAATCTACGTTATAATGGTGTTGTATAATTGAGTTTACCAATTAATCAAGAAATAAGAGACACATAATATTGTGCACATGGCATATAAGTATCAATGAACATGTTGATGACCCCACATCCCCTCATCCTTGCAGAAACTTTGTTCCTGCAATCCCAATAGATACCTGGGGTGATACTTCACCTGCATGTAAGTGATGCCAAAAGGGATGGTATCTGAAGGTTTTTGTTGGTTAGATAACTTGAACCTAGGGTCTTACAACCATGCACCAACAAATGGTTCCATTGTCGGAACCCATAATCTGTAATTGAGGGATTTTTTTGGAGGTCGACTAAGAAATAAATTGTCGAATGGCTAGAAAGGAAGGAGAGATAATTTTCCTGAGGAGAGAATAGAAAAACTCATATGAACGATGAACAATGGTTGCAATCATATGTGTTTACAGAGCTGCATTGGGGGGTTATATTATGAAATTTGCAGTAGATTGTAACTAGTCATATAGTGTTGTAGAAAAGGATTTATTCAAGGGTCCACGCAGAAGGTTCATGAAATCATTGGGTACTTGGATAAAAATGTTGTTGTGTGAAAAATCTGTGATGATAATGGAATCTGACTGCTAAGGGGTTTCATGCATATAGGGGAACTGGGGGCTGACCATGGGATAGTCTGAAGGTAGAAAATAATGAAGAAAGATATTAAGAAGGAAGGTAAGGACTGAGGATGCAAAGAAATGAAGAAGGTGTATCCGAAGAGGAAGATGAGTTTGGAGTATTGCATAGTGGAAGAAGGTACAATAGGTTGAAGACTGAGGTTGAGGAAGGAGAGATGCATAGTAAGTATGAGAGGAGATAACCCTACACAATAGTTCAGATCCTAGAAATATTGCACACAAAAGGAGAGGAAGAGGATTCTTAGTTCATCCCTATAATAGAAGTGTCGTTAAGTCCTACTCAAGATGGATCTTGTGTTGATTCCACAACCCTGTGTGCATCATCAAGATCTGAAGTAACATTTGAGTATTTGTCAAAAGAACTTATAGTTAGTGGAGGAAGACATAGTAGAAATATCCAAAGTAGTGGAAGCAGTGTGTCGAATAAGATTCAACCAACATCGTTGAGTGGAGGTACTACACAAAACAACCTGGAAGGGATAGACAACATCTAGGGAGTTGGGACAGAGGACCCAAAACAACATCTATTTGTATGTGAAACAATTTAGGTTGCGAATAATGTCCAGGATGAGGCCATAGAGATTGTGCAGTTGGAAACAACGTTTAGAGGCCACACATTAGTATGGTACATGAAACTGCAGAGTACTACACCTACAGGTCAAGCGAGGACTTTAGGAGAAATTAGACAAGCGTTGTTGAAAGAGTTCAAGAATCTGAAGTCTGAGTCACAATACATCACAAAATTGAAGGAAATCAAACAAGTGCAGACTGATTCAGTTTGGGACTATGACCAAAGATTTAAGGATTTGATGGGTCGGTTGACATTTCATATTCCTAATCAACAAAAAAGAGAATGTTTTATTGCAGGACTATTACCACACATTCGCTACCCATTGATACAACATAAAGTTGCATCACATTCTAAAGATTTGGAGATTGCAATGAAACTAGAATCATCTCCTGTAGGAGACAGTGGGGGGATGGCACAAGTACAAACACAGTTAGTTTCCTTAACCATTCAATTAACAGAGCTTACAAAAGGGAAGAAGAAGTGAGAACAAGTCTGGTGTACCAAGTGTAGGACATAATTCCACCATAAGGACGAATGCCTCGCTTTTGTGCAGTATTCCACGATTGGAGCACCGAATCCATTACCAAGAGGAGGGTACTATGAAATATGTAAAAAATGGTGCCATCATCCACGTGATTTTCCATTGCTACAAAAATACCAGAGTACACCAAGGAATTTATTTTTTAACTTTTTCAAGTCAGTTAGGCATGAAGAGAAGGATTTCCACTCATTCAATTTGATGAGAGAGAGAACTTAAAATATGTATGTGATTCAGGAGGATAATGTTATCATAGAATGTAAGTTTATTTGTTGATGTTGACAATATATTTATAATAATTTATATATATTTTATCTTCATCTTGTATATTTGTGTAAGTAATTAGAATAGTCCTAGGAGGATTAGTAAAAGTATGCAATGAGTATGTTCTATGATATGATTGAGTGTTAATATGTGTAACAATGCAATAACTATTGTATTACACTCTACCTGTTCACTAAATTGATTCTACTAATCCATGAATTCATGCTGAATCTATGACTATATAGCGCAAAAATACACATTGTTTTTGTTGGAGTTACTTCACACACACCTAGGATTTATTTTTCCTAAGGTTATTTCTTGTTTATTATTCATAATTAGTCATTATCCAGTCTCCTATATTTTAGGGGAGAATATTCCACCTGGAGAATATTCTCTTTCAGTTGACACTTCAGTTTGACTAGAAGAGTTGAGTTTAGATGTTGCAATGGTTTTGTCACCATGGAACATTGGGATCATCACCAACTCACTACTCTTTGTTCAGTTAGTTAACTTAAGACTAGTTAACTCAGCTAGGTGGCAATTCACTCCCGTAACTGCCTGAGAGACTAGACTAGGTGGAAGTTTACTCTTGTAACTGCTGGTGTGTGTCCAGATCAATCTAGACCATCACTGTGGATTATTAGTTACTCATGTATCCTATATCTATTGTAAATTATTCACTCTTTGAGTGTGGAATACGGTTAATGAGAATTTTTCCATTCTTTCTATATTGCTTCTTCTTTCTCAATTTCTCTCTGCAAATGCATGTAGTATTTTCTAGCTATATTTATTATGTGCAGGTTCAACACAATTACATGGTATCAGAGCTGATGGAATGCTAAGCAAAAGCTACACCAAATCATTTTTTGCAGGTACAAAATATTGAAGACAACAAAAGATGGATTATTCGCCGGAAATACTTCTCACGCCTCACAACTATTTGGAATGGAAGCCAAAAATTATGCTTCATCTTAGATGCAGAGGCTTGTACCAAATTACTATGGCAATGGAAGTAGAGCCTGATTCTATCGATGAGAAAAATGGCTTTCTCAATAGACAAGATATGGCCATAGGAAGTATCAACATGTCTATGTCTCCCGACTTTTCCATCAAGTATATGAAGAATCACAAGGATTAACTCCAAATGAATTATGGACCAGATTGGAGGTTCTATTTGGGAATAAATAATATTGTGAATATTTCATGCAGGAGGTCGAACAGATAGAGCTAGAAGAGAAGCCATCAGAAGATCAAGCCTCTTATTATGAAGAGTCTTCTACAAAAGTATTTGCAGAAATTTGTATTCCATTAATTGAAGATGATGTCTACTCCATTTCAGATTTATTTTCTGAAATTCATGTGGAAGATATATGGCATGCATCTCAGGAGTCACATGCAAACATTGTTGCATGCACCATGCATGCACCTCAGGAGACAAAAAGGGAGATGCACACATCAAACACCATTCTGATATTTTCAGAGAAAAAAATTCAGAAAAAAATTGTATATTTGAATTACTCTCGGGAAAATATCAAATTTCAAAAAAACAATCGTCCAAAACGGAGTTCGGAAAATGAAGTTATGATCGTTTCAAAATCAACAAAATTTAAGCGTTTTTTCCATAAACGGTCGTACAATTTTCACAATTTCATCCAAAATTTATTTGGATATTTTTCATTACAAGAAGATAAAGTGGATATGTGTGGACATCTCAATGGTGCATATACTTCATAATATACGTGCAGACATCTACATCTTCAACAAAATCTTTAAAGAGAACAAACTTGCACAATTGCAAGGTCTTCTTGAAGTGAAGGACATGGTTTCTTAACAACTGCCTTTTGTTCCTTATC